>BHEV01021032.1:0-32670 GCA_004319985.1 Emydocephalus ijimae
ATTTGTAATTCAATGGATTGACTATACCAAGTTTCCCACAGAGTGAGGGAGATAGGTAAAAATAACTGAACTAGATCTATGGCATATAAATGCATACTGAGATTTCGGCCTTTGATGATAAACTCACTATAAAGCATAGCCATAGTAGAAACTGTTTTTCGGGGAGTATTTTGCAAATGCAACCAATTAATGATATAAACCTGCGCTTCATGTAATTGAAATAAAGCTGAAGTAGGCAAGGCTGGAGTTTGTAAAATTGCCAAAGCAAACGGAGTATCAGGAATGCATCGATCAACCCAACACTGCGTTAAAGCCGCATTTACATGTGTCAGTACCTTCCTTTGTTCTGCTGATAAGGTTATAGCAGAATCCGGTCTCGCAGAGCCCTTTAGGGCCAAGAACAAGGGCTGGAGTACTGCTGTAGTTAACCCCAGGTAGGGTCTAACCCAGTTAATTGTTCCTACTATTTGTTGTAATTTTTCCATTATCCAATAATAATTTTTGTGCGAAATTGTGACAGCAAATCTCTACCCCACAAGTTTATATGCAGGGGCAACACAAGAGGTTGAATCCTTGCTGTCTGACCAGTTTCTCTATGCAATGCCTTCAACCAATGTACACTACTTCTTGCAAACTGCACACCACCCACTCCATGAACAGCCAGAGAGTCTTCAAGCGCCCATTCATTTGGCCATTCCTTTTGGCGTATCACAGAGACATCTGCTCCGGAATCTATAAGGCCAGAAAATGATTTTCCCTGAATTTCAATTGTCATTTTTGGTTGGTCTGTAGTCAAATTTTTTGTCAGCGCTAGCAATTCTGCAGCAACTGGAGAACTTGCCATTTCAGTGGACCCAAAACCACCAGTTCGTGGGATCCCAATTAAAGGATTTATAGGGATGTATGGAAGCAATAATAACTGGGCAATAGAGTCACCGGCCATTAATGATGCAGGAGTATCAGTGTACAATTGTATCTTAATAACCCCTTTATAATCTTGATCAATAACTCCTGGAATAACAAAAAACCCTTTTTCTGAAGCAGAAGACATATGAAGGAATAATCCCACTGTTTTTTTTGGCAGTGGCCCATGCAAATGAGTGTCCTCAATGTACACTTGATCAGGAAAGGTCACATTAATTGAGTTCAACATTTTTAAACCCAAACCTGCACTCCCAGTAATTGCAGGCGATGCTTTTGTGACAGCCTTGGGAGCGGGGCTAGCTGCACGCCCCAAATTTAGTTTCCCGGATTTTGGTTCTGATCAGAGCGACATTGATTTGCCCAATGAAACCCTTTTTTGCATTTTGGACAGACCGATTTTGGACGGACGTCCTTAATTTTGTTTTTGTTAAATGCCATCCCCCCCCCCCGGGGCATGGCACTGGGCTTTAAAATGGCCAGGCTTTCCACAATTAAAACAATTCCCTGCAGGTTTCATCCCCTTTTGCAATGCCATAGCCAAAGCCTCCATGTTGTAAGCCTGAGAACCCACCACTGCACAGGCCTTTAACAGATCAGCCAGAGTAACCTCACCTCTAGCCACCAAAGGCTGTAAGATACGCTTGCAGTCAGCGTTTGCATTTTCAACTGCCAATTTCAGCAAAAGTTCTTTTGCAGCTTCCTCATTAGAGATTTGCCTGGTAATAGCCAATTGTAGCCTTTCCACAAAATCATTATAAGACTCAGATGCTGTTTGCTTAATTTGAGAAAAAGACCGTGCTGGGGTTCCCACATCCTGGATGCGGGACAACGCCCCAAGGACAGCTGCCATAACCACTGGAAATACGTGATCAGGCAAATTAGCAGCTTGATCAGCAGTGGATTCAAACAAGCCTGCCCCGTAGATTTGGTCTGGCGTATACAGCCCCCCCGAATTCCTTCCCCTAGTGATAGCCTCCCTTTGGTATTCTGAGTCAAAGACCACATACTGAGTAGATATCATTCTCATTAAATCTTTCCAGTCACTAGGAATCATGCGTGAGGTAGCCAAACTTGTCAGGAGCCCCTTTGTAAAAGGACTTTGAATACCATAATCTTTAACTGCTTTTTTAATTTCCCTAAGAACTGCTAAAGGAATCGGAACCCATTCAGTCTGCAGATTGCCTTGAGCATCCACTTGCCTATTGACTGGAAACAAATTCATCTGGGGAATCTCATCAGGCTCTAATTGCCCCTCATTGAAAGCCTGATGCATCATTGCTTGAACTTTTCCTATTTTGGGTTGGATTTTATCATCCACAGGCACAGGCGCTGTTGGAAATGATAAAGCACACTCCAGTTTTGGGGTAGGAGGGTGCAATACAATTCCTTTATAAGGAGGAGGTTCTACTAAAGTTTTTAAAAGAGGTTGTTGCTGGGTCTCTAAAGCAGTCATAACAACCTTCCAATATATCAAAATTTCAGCTGTTGCCCGTGGCTCTTCATGAAGGATAGTTCCAATTCTCCTCCATGTGTCTAACTTTAAAGAGCCTTTCTCTGGATACCAGGGACATTGCCGCCAGATCTCTTGCAGCAGCTCTCTCACATTATCTTTTGAAAGAACTATTTGCTCCCCCCCAGAGGGTTTAAAGATAAAGAAGTTTGTCCTGACTAACTTCAGCAGCTCACTAACATGCCGTTCCTGTGGCTGAGAGAGTTTCCCCCCCATGTTCCCTGAAAAAATCCTATTGTCCAGCAATAGTTAAGTACATATTTTACCTATTCCAGGCAAGGAAACACGGAGGTCCGGACACGTACCACCTGCAGTGGATCACATTGGGGTCACCACTTGTGGTGGTCTCCCATGGAAAGAATGACATGGCTGGTGTACTCGGGATGGGAGTCCAGAGCAAATTCTAGTGCTCCCTTTTATTGAGAATTTTGTACATAGTAAGCATTCATATTGTGGATTGAAATAATTACACAGAATTGTTTACAGTCGTCTGAGCTGCTTAAATGTTTCTGGTGTTTGCTTTTAATTTCCTTGTTTTATCTCAGTGACCCTTAGGCAGACATGTATGTATAAGGTCTTAGACTAATCATTACCCAATACTGAAGTCAAAGTTTATTCCCACATATATTTCAATTTAGCTAGCCAATTTCCTTTCAGTTAATTCTGTTCTAGGGAGCATGATGGCTTAGTGGTTAAAGACGCTGAGCTTGTCAGTTGGAGAGTTGACAGCCTGGGTTCGAGAACTGAGCACCATGCAACAGGGTGAGCTCCTGTTATTTACACCAGCAAATACACCAGTTCAAAAGCATGCAAATCTAAGAAGATTAATAAGTACCACTTTGGTGGGAAAGTAACATGTTCCATGCACCTTTGGCATATACCCATGCTGGCCACATGATGATGGAAGTATCTTCAAACAGTGGCTCCCTTGGCCAAGAAATGGGGACAAGCACTCTGCCATAATGTTGGACACAACTGACAGGGAAACCTTTTAAATACTACATACCATTGGGAAACAGCCATCCATCAATTTGTTCTTTCCTCCAGCTTCAGTTCATGTCATAAAATGAGTCATTTTGGTTCAGATGAATGGTTTGTCTAGTGCTGATGGTGCCAACCAAATGCTTAGGAAAACCCACAAGGAAAACTGAGATCAATAGCCCCTTCTCACATGTCTCTTATTACTACCCAATTTTTCTGAAATAAGTATCATCGGGTTTTTTTACCACTATGGACTATGTTACAGTGTAGCGCAATAGAAGGTTTCTTCTCTATCCTTATGTGATAAGTGTTTTGATGACATGGAATTGATACACTTGTCTTTTCTGGAAGAAATCCTTCTGCCCTTGAAAGGAAATAAAAACACAACAGGTGTTTTATGGAACTTTTAACATGGCACCCAACCATAAATCTTACTCATAACCATCTCACCAAATAAACACCAAATTGAATTCATTTTCTACATTTCTTTTCTGCCCAAAGAAGTGTACAGTATAACTCATATTAAATAAAGCTTCTATAATAAATAGACCTTAATAAAACATCACAATAAAATCAGCAGTGCCAAAAACAATAAATCCAAATATTAAAAACAAAATTATTTTTTTAAAAAAAGGTAAAATAAAAGGCTGTCAAAGTGGAAGTCTGATCCTAGGGTAGTTATGATATTATGAGTTATTGTTTGCTGTTATCATTTATGTATATTTATTTCGGAAAACAAAATAAAATTTAGGCAGTCTGGATGTCTCTAGCATGAGATCCAGACTAATAATGATCAGCTCTGGCAAGAAGGGAAGGGCAGCCTCTTCTGAAAATGTGGCCAAGAAACTACAAGGACTTGCCTGGGAAATTGAGATGAGTCAGAACTGACTCAAAGCACCCACAAGAAGTATCTTTACTAATAGGAATGTACTAAACCAGGGGTGTCAAACTCATGTCATCACAGTGGCATCATGTGACATATTGTTACCTTCCCCTCCTTCGCTAACTTGGGCATGAGAGTGGCCAGCACGGGGCAGGAGTTTAATAGCCCTGAACTAAACCAAGTAGGCTATCCTGGTCCAAGTAGATCATAGCATATGACCAGTTGAGAATATCCTTGCTGATAAAGTTATTTTAGCCTTTCTGAAGGATTGGGATCCTGGAACTACTTGAAGGAAGATCCTGAAGCTACTTGAAAGGAGTACTGCATTGTCCTTAAAGACCATAATGCACTATTTGATTAAATCTTCATTTCTCTCTCATTTGAATGAAATTCCAATAGAATTTTAAAATTCTGCAAGTTTGAAATAATGTTCATCACATTGCCCTGAATAATTGCCATAAAAGTAGGTTGAACTGTCTTCATACTGAACTAGAATGGCTGGTTGCACAATACATTAATGTGTAAATCCACTAAGATTAATGGAGGCTCCTGGGCTTGTTATCTGTTGGATGCAAAAGAAGGAACAAAGGTGATTAATAACCCAGAGAGAGTTTTTCTGTTCATAACTCCGAAAGTCTCCGAAAGAATTTCTTATTTTATAAATTTCACATAGACCAGATGTGGTCACTGTGTGAAGATAGTCCGGTTTCTTTCTCTTGATTGTATTGAAGTGATGAAAAATAATAATTCAACCAGCAGTGTTTAGAATACAGAATTAATCTCTCTTGTTAAGAACATCTTAGGATTTAGTATAGCATGGGTGAGCAACTATGGCCCCATTGTGACTGATGAACTTCAACTCGCAGAATTCCTGAGCCAGCATGGTTACCCCTGGTCTAGTCCAGCATGGTCTTTCTCTAGTGAGAAAGGGGCCATAGTTGCCCACCCCTGGACTAGAGAAAAAACTAGCAATAAAAATGCCTATGCGGATTCTCCCTTCACTTTTCCAAGAAACTCTGGTAATATTAATAAAGACAATTTATCTTTCCTCTAGATCAGGCCTGTTAAATGTATATAATAGAATTTATCAGAATTTCTCCAAAAATCGTACAAATTATTCCTATGTAAAAACTGCAAAGCTTAAAAATAGCAAGAGTTAAAAAGCATATATTTATATAGCATAGAAACATTGTAAGTATCTACAGGCACATCTATACCCATTTAATGTATAGTTATATATATATATATATACAGAAAAGAATGACTAGGAATGACCTGATAGCAGGATACTAGTATTTTAGGGGTTGCCATAAAGAAGAGGGAGTCAACTTATTTTCCAAAACACCCTAATAGATGGAAACTGATCAAGGAGGGAAGCAATTTGGAGTTAAGGAGAAACTTCCTAACAGCGAGGACAATTAATCAGTTGGAACAGCTTGCCACCAGAAGTTGTGAGTGCTACATCACTGGAAGTTTTTAAGAAAAGACTAGACAGTCACTTGTCTGAAATGGTATTGGATCCAGGGGGGCTGGATTGGAAGACCTCCCAGATCCCTTCCAGCTCTATTTTGATTGATTGATTGAAGTGTAGCACTGATAATGTTACCTGGTTTAGGTAATGAAACATCTGCAAGACTACAACCAAGCTCAGAGAGCACCAAGGATCCTTCATAGTTAAGATTTCCTCTAAATACGGATATACCCTGAAATCTAACATAAATTATCAGAGAAAAAAAAATCAGTACACGATTGCTTAAAATGATGCACAATTTACAAGTGAAGCAAAAGGATCTAACACCAACACCCCCTCATTTCCTGCATGTACTGTATTTAAAGATTATCCCATGCCAATTATCATGATGAACCAGTTATGTTTACATGGATCTGTGAAATGACAAGGGTAGAGGAGGTCAGGAATTATACTATGCAGAATACCTGTTATAAAGCTACCAGGGCTTCATACAAAAAAATGTCATGAGGTACCATTGTCGCTCCTTCCTATATTTATTCTCACTATTCTACCTGTGAAAGTCATATGAGAGCCTAAGGGCGTTGCCAGGCTGCATTCAAATTGACTGTGTGTGTTTAGTGATGTGAAAAAATTAGAATGCCTGAGTACACCAGCTCAGTTTGCATACTAACAACTTTTTAAATAAAACGTGCTCTTGAAATGTCAGAGCAAGGACAGTGGGAGCAGTTTTGCTATATCTGGGAATTAAAAGAAGAACAAAAAAAATGCTGTTTGAGGCTTCAAGGGTTTTTGTAGCACACTACGGTAGGAGAACAAGCTGCTGGGCAAGGTATTTCAGAACTGGATGTACAATATACGATGTGATAAGCATGGAAAAAGGTTGTGGCTTGGGATGTTTTTGGGATGGAGTACATAGCATGGTTATGTGGATGCATAGCATTGGCATGGGGGTGGGGTAAGTTGGTCTGGAAAACCTTTCTTTTTTTCATCATATTTCTTCTATGTCCCTGATGCAACGAAGCCCTTCATAACTTTAACAAATGCCCTATGGTATATTTCTGTTCCAGTATCTACTTTATGTAATGGGAGTATCTATTCCTGTTCAAACACATTTGTTATTCATTTTGTGCTTTACATTGTCAAGTTGCATGACCTGTTAATTATCTTTTTTTTACTTCTGGGAAACAATAGTACTCTGGTTTGGATTTCTATCACATGACCTAAAACGGACATCTAACATCAAAAATGTCATCAAAAAAGCACAACAAAGAATGTTCTTTCTGCGCCAACTCAGAAAGCTCAAACTGCCCAAGAAGCTGCTGATCCAGTTTTACAGAGGAATTATTGAGTCTGTCATCTGCACCTCGATAACTGCCTGGTTTGGTTCTGCAACCCAACAGGACAGACACAGACTTCAGAGGATAATTAGGACTGCACAAAAACAATTGCTACCCACCTGCCTTCAATTGAGGACCTGTATACTGCATGAGTCAAAAAGAGGGCTGTGAAAATATTTACAGACCCCTCACATCCCTGACATAAACTGTTTCAACTCCTACCCTCAAAATGATGCTATAGAGCATTGCACACCAGAACTAGACACTAGAACAGTTTTTTCCCGAAAGCCATCACTCTGCTAAACAAATAATTCCCTCAACACTGTTCAACTATTTACAAAGCTTACACTACTTTGTTAATCTTCTCACCCTTCCTTATCACCCATCCCCTCCCACTTGACTGTTTCCTAGTATGATTTGATTGTTGATTGTACCCTATGACTATAATTAAGTGTTGTACGTTATGATTCTTGATTCTAAACAAATGTACCTTTTCTTTATGTATACTGAGAATATTTACACCAAGACAAATTCCTTGTGTGTCCAATCACACTTGGCCAATAAAGTATTCTATTCTATTCTATTCTATTCTATTCTATTCTATTCTATTCTATTCTATTCTATTCTATTCTATTCTATTCTATTCTACTCTATTCTATTCTATTCTATTCTATTCTATAAAAGAAAGACAGTTGAAAATATATGTGGCATTGTAGTAATATCTTGGTGATAAACCAAGTTAAATATAAGTAATATCAAGTAACAGTGCCTTTCTGTCTCTTCAAAATCTGTGTACTCAGATCTCTAGAAAGAAGTTTTTAGCCTAACTTCCCCAGCCAATAAGCCTAATTTAGCTCCTGTGTTTAGCACACAAGCTTTTTTGGGGAAGACTTGTTCCCTGTACCATAGTCTTATTTGCTGTTATACTATAAACTTTAATAAATCTACATCTAACCCAATACCTTTTGGCTCACTCATAGTTTCAATTCTGAATTTCTTCCATTCCTTCACATATGTACACTAATAGCTCTTCATTCCAATTTTGTGATAGTGTGTTAGATTTTATTATATTGGCAAGATTTGGGATTACATACTCATGAGATTATGAGAAATTAAGTTACAGGTTTGGGTTCATGTGTGATAGTGCCTTTGACTTAAAGAGATTCACAGATAGAATCATAGAGTTGGAAGGAATCTTCGAATCTTAGGTCATCTACTCAAAACCCTTTGGAGCAGGGCTGTCAAACTCACGGCCCGCAGCCCGGATATGTCACGTGCTGGCCACACCCACACCTGGTATATTGAAGAGAAAGTCATGAAATGCCACATGATGATACTATGATGAGGTGAGTATGACATCCCTGCACTGGACCATCTCTGACAGATGGCCATCCAGCCTCTGTTTGAAAACCTCCACTGAAAGGCAGGTTCACCATTTCATATGGCAGTCTGTTCCACTGACTGACAGCTCACATTGTCGGGCAGGTATCAAACACACCATCCTAAAAAGCTCCTCCTTAAGCTTCCTACCCCCAGAGCTGTTTCTGAGGATTCACAGAGCATCTTGAACACAATGAGGTGAGGTTAGGGGGCTGAATTTAGTACAGATGATCTGTGTAAAAATGTGTTCTCAACGCAGTTGTAAGCACTTTGGAAAAAGCAAACCCACCACAGGATGTACTCTTTTGTCTTTAATTGGGTACTTCTACTTCAGATGTATATAATTAACAGCCCTAAGCTGTTTGAATTGGGAAGAAAGCAGAAATGCTTCAATTATGCAAGTAGCTGGCAAGAAAAGGAAGCCTATTGATAGCTGGTGCTAAAATTAATCTGTAACCTCTGAGATTATGACTCGTTTCAAAATGACAACTGTCACTGCTATTTGTCTGTTTCCATAGTCACCTTTAAAAAATTTTTTTTAAAAAAGAACATTGGTACAAATTCTTAGGAACCAAAGTGCATCAATAATGTTCTAGAAAAGGCAGGCAGGAAGTGGTGGAAGAAGAACGCCACTACCTAAAAATAAAACATATAGTTATTTTGTGGGCAGTCTAGTGATTCATTATGACAGAATAACTGATGGTAGGTCCATCTTTATACTAGGCCTTATGGTAACTGTCAGCTTGGCTTCACTGTCTGGATGAACCAAGTAGGTGGCCTCTTTCATAGTGTTACATTTACTCAATCCTTAATCCTAATAATTTAGTTATGGCACTGAATGCCTTTTGACATTCCCTTTAAATGACAACTTTTGACATTCCCTTTAAATAGGACAGCCCAGTTTAATTCTGATGACACACATTTATTTGGGATTCCCGGCAAAACAAATTCAAAACACTTCTGCAGGCATCAATCACCTAGTAAACACAGCATGTCAGTGATTAAAAAATAAAACCCTGCAGTAAATAAAGAAGAACATTAAGAAATTGATTAAATTATGACAACTGGACTTCTTTTCTTTTTGGTTTGGGTTAACTTCTTCCTCTAAAATTTTCCCTTTTAGAGAAGTTAAACTTGGAAGAAATTTATCCAGTGACATAAAGTCCAGGGATGGATTTTTGAAAAGGGGCACATCGATGCCTCTTTCAAGGCAGGAAGGGCAACTTCCTTAGTCTAGGATAATAAATGGTCTGGTACTTTGTGGAAAGAAGATTTATTGATGTTAATTTGTACTGTCATGGTTGATTAATTACATACGGGTATTTTTGGAAGCCTCTTTTTTGTACATTCACACATATATTCTTCCACTCTCACTCCCAAGGAAAAGAAAGAAGGAAGGAAAGAAATTTCTTATTTAGTTATGGAAGCTTGATAGAAAAAAAAAAAGCAATTATATTTTATTTGCCATGCAAAAACTTCTTAATGTCTGGTGTTGTACATTATATGAAATAAAAAGCTTTTCTCTGATTTTCTTCATCCAAGTCCTGGACTTTAATAAATCCTCCAAACAGCTGCTTTGTAATGTTCCAGGGAATGGCGCAGTCCAGAGGTGGTATTCAGCAGATTCTGATCAGTTCTGGAGAAACAGTAGCGGAAATTTTGAGCAGTTTGAAGAACCAGCAAATACCACCTCTGACTGGAGATTTTACAGTACCCTTCCCCTGCCATGCCCACCAAGCCACACCCACAGAACCGGTAGTAAAAAAAAACTGAATCCCACCACTGACGCAGTCCATGACCTATTGGCACAGAGCAACAATCCAAAAACAAATATCCTAAGTATTAGCACAGTGATAGTCATTTTAGCTTGAAATAATCCTGCTTGAAAAGTAGTCACAGTATAGAAATGGGATTGTAAATAAATCTGATTGGAGCAGATTTGGGGAACCCCCCCCCCACCATGAAGATAGATCGAAATGGTCTTTTGAAATTTCTCACTGAAGCTATAGGAAAAGAAATTCGGTGGGCGACTTTTCCAAATTTCTGCAGAAGAGAATTTTTCCAGCAATTAATCAAGGGCATGATTCCCCCGCTTCCTCTTGTAATAAAAGTAACATCATAACTGCAAAACCCAGTGGAGGAAATCCTGTTATGTTTTCCCTGACATTTATTGAAAGTAGGAGGAGTTGGAAAAGTAGTTTTATAATTTATGATCACCCTGATACCTGGTGACTAAACAAACGCAAGGAAAACTTACATCATCCACGAGAATTTATAATCTCCTCTGAAACAGCTTCAAAAGAAAAGTTTTATTGAGAATGCTTAGAAGAAAAAATGCAGAAAACTTTCTCTGATGAGCATTACTCCCCTTATTCAAATAAGATACAAATGTGGCTTGTTGTGAATCAATAAAAGTACTTGAATAAAGATTATTAAGAGCTTGAAGTAAAGTGCAGGGTTCTGGCCCTGCACTTCTGATTGGCCGATAATAGCGACATCGGGTTGGTCCGTTCAGGAGAATCTGATTGACTATTAACGAGCCTCTCCCATTGGTTAACGGAGCTAGCACTCCTTGTGTTTCATTGGTTAAATAGTTAAGAGTTTGCCGATATAAAGGGGGCCGTTGCGGCCATTGAGCTGAGCTGTTTTCACATGTAAATAAAGAGTTTGAAATTCACTGTTCACCGGCTCGTCTCCTCCTTTGCGCCCATGCACAGAATATAACACTGGCGACGAAGGTGGGATGTGGAGATGTCAGAGCTTACTGAACGACGAAGAACTATAACCGAGCATGTGGCTGAAACGCACCAACGGCGGAGCCATGTCTGGCGGCGTCATACCACCCGCTCCATTCAACCCAGCACAAGAAGACTGGGACTCATATATGGATCGTTTCCAGATGTTTCTGGAGACCAACAATTTGAAGGATGCCACTACTGGAAAGAAATGGGCGGTATTCCTAACTCATTGCGGGCCGACCATATTCAAGATGGCCAAGGCACTAGCGAAACCGGCAGAAGTAAAGTCTATGGACTGGGACGTCCTCGAACCCCTGTTGAGGGCCCGCTATGCACCAACTGTGCCAACGCTTGTAAGAAGGCATGAATTTTACCAGAGAAGTCAGTGGAAGGGTGAAAGTGTTGCTGATTTCATAGCGGATCTCCGGAATCTGGGAGGCCTATGCGAGTTTGCCGACCTCGAAGAAGCCCTGAGAGACCGAATAGTTCTGGGATTAGATGCCCCAGGCACACAGAGTAAACTGATGGCGAAAGGTGACATTAGCCTTAAAGATGCCATCGCTGAAGCTACTACAGCAGAAGCAACCAGGAAGTCGGCTGCCCAAATGCGCCGCACCCACGCCCCGCATCACCAACTCACCTGCGAAATTTCACCTCAGTCAGAGGGACAGCTTAAAACAGCCCACCACGAGGACCTCGAATCGTCATCAGAAAGCGATGAAGAAGAGGTCCACCGACTTCAGTCCGAACGAGACCAACGCCAGAGATCTTAGTACCAATGCGCTGGTTGTGGAGCAAGCCACCCCTGGTCAGAATGCAAATTCCTCGACGCACTCTGCCATGTGTGTGGGAAAAGAGGCCATATTGGACGGGTCTTTAGAAGCAAGCTAGGACCCAGCCAGCCCTCCAGGGGGGCTAACTATCGCCAACCGACAGAAAGCCGTCCTGTAAAGCAGGAACCCATGAACCACCAATGGAACAACCACTCCTACAGAAACAAAACCATAAACCACTCAACGAAGCAAGAAGAGGCTCACCAAACTATCATGATCGGTCACGCCTCATCTCTTGATGCCAAGAAGATCCGAGTGAAAGTGGCAATCGAAAACCAGCCCTGCCTGATGGAAGTCGATTCAGGATCGTCCCTCTCAATGGTTTCCTGGAAGACCCTCAAGCAGCTCATACCTACTGTCCAGCGGCAAGACCTCAGATTCCAAAGACTCATACTCAAAGATTATCAAGGAAATCGGATTCCGGTCGTTGGATCCAGCCGAGTCCGGGTATTGTTTAAGAACCGTACAGCATGCCTACCCCTGACTTTAATCGACAAAGATCGGCCTAGTTTGTTAGGCCTCCAATGGTTCGCTCCACTCAGAATTGAAGTAGCCGGCATTCACCGAACCTGCAGCAGCGATTGGGAAGAGGACCTCGTCTAAGAATTCCAGGACGTCTTTGCAGAAAAACTAGGCGAGTACAAGGGGACCCCGATATCATTTAACCTCAATCCCAAAATAGCTCCCATCCACCTTAAGCCTCGTCGAGTTCCATTTGCCCTTAAACCAAAGATTGACGAGCAGCTTGATAAATTAATAGCCCAGGGTGTGTTAGAACCAACCGACCAATCTCCCTGGGAAACCCCAATCATGACACCCATCAAGCCGGATGGATCGATAAGAATTTGTGGGGACTACCGGGCCACCCTGAACCACGCCCTTCAACAAAACGCTTACCCGGTACCGGTGGTGCAACACCTCCTCCATTCCCTGGGGGGCGGAAAAGTCTTCGCTGAACTAGACTTAGCCCAGGCATCCCAGCAACTGCCTGTAGACAAAAAAACGGCAGAGGCCCAAACGATCATTACACATCGAGGTGCATTTAAATGTAACTAACTCCAGTTTGGAGTAAGTGTAGCCCCGGGAATCTTTCAAAGTTTGATGGAAAGACTATTACAAGGGATAAAAGGCATTGTCCCATATTTTGATGATGTGTTAATCGCTGCCCCGACTTGGAAAATACTAAAGGATCGCCTGAGGTTGGTTCTCCAGAGATTTAAAGACTCAGGTCTCAAAGTTAAAAAAAACAAGTGTCAATTATGTATGGATTGTGTAAAATTTTTGGGATATTTAATTGATAGTCAAGGCATTCACCCCACCGACAGCAAACTTAGGACAATCAAAAATGCCCCCAAACCCCGAAATAAGGCCGACCTCCAGGCTTTTCTGGGCCTTATCAATTTTTATAACGTTTTCCTGCCTCACAAAGCAACCGTAGCCGAACCCCTACATCGTTTATTGGACAAAAAAGCAACCTGGGTATGGGGACACAGAGAGGAGCAGGCGGTTCGACATGTGAAAAATTTATTGACTTCCGATGCTGTTTTGATGCAGTATAACGAGACTTTGCCTTTAACGATCATGTGTGATGCATCACCATTCAGAGTGGGCGCCATTTTTAGCCACGTTTTGCCAAACGGTAGTGAAGCCCCTGTTGCCTATTTCTCAAAGACGTTATCAAAAGCCGAACGCAATTACAGTCAAATTGATAAAGAGGCCCTTGCTCTTGTGTCTGCGGTTAAGAGATTTCATGAATATGTGTATGGCCGAGCCTTTACTATAGTGACTGGCCACAAAACTTTGCTGGGAATAATAGCGGGAGATAGGCCAACCCCTTATATATTATCTCCCAGAATGACTCGCTGGTCAGAATTCTTGGCGGCATATAATTACAAGTTGCAACATCGCCCTGGGAAGGCCATTCCCCACGCCGACGCATTGAGCCGCGCAACACTTCCGGAGACCATTGATGACCCCACTCTGACAGTTAGAACACTGCAGATCGAGACACTTTGAACACCGCCATTAACAGCCCGAGATATCGTGATGGAAATGAAACGCGACCCCATTTTAGCATGAGTCCTCAGTTGGGTCAGCGCGGATGGCCATTGGACCAGATACCTGACGACTATGCCCCATTCAAGAATCGACAAACGGAACTATTTTCCCAGAAGGGATGCATTAACTGGGGTGATAGAGTTGTCATCCCAGAGAGGTTACGACCAGCGATACTAAGGACCTTGCATGATGGCCACCCCGGCATCGTGCGCATGAAAGCCCTTGCATGAAGCTACGTGTGGTGGCCGGCTATCGACAAGCAGATTGAGACATGGGTAAAAGCTTGTCACAAATGCCAGGAAGTAAGCAACGCCCCTCCGAAAGCAACCCCGACTGAATGGGAAACACCGAGGGGACCATGGTCCCGTATTCATCTGGACTTTGCGGGACCTACCAAGGGACACACATTTTTATTAACGGTGGATGCCTACTCGAACTGGCTTGAAATCCATGAGATGACGAATACAACGACTGAATCAGTCATCAGGAAACCAGACAGACTCTTTGCAACACACGGATTACCAGTCGTTCTAGTATCCGACAATGGGCCCCAATTTACCATGCTGTCCTTTGAACAATACCTGGCGGACCGCGGTATTCGCCATGCGCTGACTTCGCCGGCGCATCCTGCGGCCAACGGAAGGGCTGAGCGCATGGTACAATTCGTCAAGAAAACCTTGCATAAAATGGACTATGATGATATAGAAGACAAGATTAACCGGATACTCCTTTTGCAGCATATCACTCTGCACAGCGTCACCAATAAAACTCCTGGCGAGTTGTTAATGGGGCGGAAGCTCCGCTCCCACCTCGACCGTCTGCATCCATCATATGAACCTGAAAAACCACACGGTTCCAGCGGGAAATGCCGTAACTTCCAGGTAGGCGACTTGGTTTTCGCTAGGAACTTTTCGGGCGATCCATTGTGGGTCGAGGCAACCGTAGTCCAAGTAACCGGCCCTAGATCGTACCGCGTGAGATGTCACGACGATAGAATATGGAAGCGCCATATTGATCAGCTGCGTTCAAGGCTACAGTCGGGAATCTCCGAGTCCCCTGACTTCCAAACCGAGGGGGGAGGAGATACCGAGGAAGCTGAATTTGAAACGGCAGAAAGTTTAAGCGAAAGTAATGATCGCTCAACACATGAAGGATTGGAAATGGGGGTGAGCTCACCTCGAGGAGATGCTGAGAATATTAGCGGTGACGAAAATTTGAATACAGAATGGGAGGCACCCTCTTCACCAGATAACGTCCTACCCCAACAAGACTGTGGCCAAGTACCGGGAGAACAACGCAAATCAAATAGACAATCAAAACAACCTGCCTACCTCAAAGACTACGTGATCGCACCCCTTAAATGGAACCCGGGGGGAAGGGGTGTTGTGAATCAATAAAAGTACTCGAATTAAGATTATTAAGAGCTTGAAGTAAAGTGCAGGGTTCTGGCCCTGCACTTCTGATTGGCCGATAATAGCGACATCGGATTGGTCCGTTCAGGAGAATCTGATTGGCTATTAACGAGCCTCTCCCATTGGTTAACGGAGCTAGCGCTCCCCGTGTTTCATTGGTTAAATAGTTAAGAGTTTGCCTATATAAAGGGGGCCGTTGCGGCCATTGAGCTGAGCTGTTTTCACATGTAAATAAAGAGTTTGAAGTTCACTGTTCATCGGCTCGTCTCCTCATTTGCGCCCATGCACAGAATATAACAGGCTGGATTTCTTTTATGTGCATTTTGTAGGCCTTAGGAACTTTGGGGCAACTTTTCTGGAGCTTGTAAATAGAGCAGGGTCAGGCCAATACCAAAATGGCAACCCCTCCTCCCCCCCAATGCCAAGAAAATAGAAAATTGCCCAGAAGATTGATTCAGAATTCAAAACCTAAATTTCTTTGTTGTTGCAAAGAAATTTGCATGGAGGTATCCATATAACCATTAAGAGTTGAGATGGACTGGAAGGAAACTTATTACCCTAATTTTCTGTAGGCCCAGCCTGTTCACCGTTGTAATTGTGGCTCAGATTAAGACAGGTTATTATCTCCTATATGGAAAACGATAACTTTCCTTTATCTGATACTGTCTCTGTGTTAGAATTTAGTACCCATAATTTGTAGATACCATGGCCTGTTTCCATGGCTTGGTCTGGAAGGATTGAAATATAACATATCTGAGTTTGGCTGGAGCAGGCCTTATCAAGACCAATCAACAATGTGTCTGATTAAGCCAGAGGTGGGATGCAAATATTTTTACTACCGGTTCTATGGGAGTGGCTAGGTGGGAGTGGCCGTGTGACTGGATGGGCATGGCTTTTTTTTGCACACACACACACACACACACACACACACACGGCGCTCTGTTTTTTGACCTCCTGGGCCTCAGGGAAGCCTCCTGGGCGAAGCAGTAAGACAGCAAAGGGGATCCGGACACAGCTGATCATCAGAACAGCTGATCATTGGGAGGAAACAAGAAATACCACAAGGAGTGACTGGGCAGGGAGGGGAGGGGCCAGCAGAGAGGGGAGAAGCTAGCCAGGGGTACAATTTGCCAATTCTCTGAACTGTGCAGAATTGTAACAACCAGTTTTACTGAATCGATCCAAACCGGTAGAATCCCACCCCTAGATTAAGCTCTAGTTCGGTTACTGGAAATGGAAGACAGTAGGAAAAGTTCCTTAAATCCAGTCAGATGAATGGAAGGATTGATTCAACAGTACCCTTGCTCCAAAGCCTAGAAATTGTCCTCAACTATATGATACTTCTGTGCAATTCCTTACAGCATCAAAAATAGCTTTTTGCAGTTCGAAGTCTGCATGAATAGCACTGTTTTACAGTGCAGAGTTTTCTCCCAGGCTCATTAGTCATTTGGAAAGGAGAACATTGCTTCTCAAATAACATTCTGCTTCTAGGAGAGATGTCCCTTGATTAATTGTCAGCCAGGTCAGTAACAATTTTTATTTTTGCAGTTTTGCTTCAGGGAAGACCTTGTCTTTCTTATTTGATGGTTTGTTACGACTATGAGCTGTCTGAGAAGTTAGGTACGGGGCTTAACAGATGTGTATCATTGATACCTTGGTTATTAATGGGGCTTGATACTTGCTTAAAACAGAAATAACAATAGCATGTAGACTCATACAGGTAATTCTCAAGGTACGACCACAATTGAATGCAAAATTTCTGCTGGTAAGTGAAACATTTTGAGTTTTTTTCCCACTTTACGACTTTTCTTGCTACAATTGTTAAGTGAATCATTGACATTATTAAATTAATAACATGGTTGTTAAGTGAATCTGGCTTCCCTATTGACTTTGCTTGTCAGAAGGTTACAAAAGATGATCATGTGACCTTAGGACACTGCAATGTCATAAATATGAGTCAGGTGCCAAGTGTTTGAAGTTTGGTCATGTGATGCCTAAATGGTCGTAAGTGTGGAAAACGATCATAAGTCACTTTATTCAGTGGCATTGTAATTTTGAATGGCCACTAAATGAACCATTGTAAGTCCAGGACTACCTGTATCCTGCTTCATAGTGCTTTACAGCATTCTAAGCAGTTTACAGAGTAAGCATATTACTTTAAAGAATGTGTGTGTTATCTATGGTATTCTCTCCTGAATTACCCACCCTCAAAGTCTTCAGTTGTAGACCAGCCAGGTGCCATCTGCGCTTATGGAGCAGTTTTTCTTTCTCCTCAAGCTTTCATGGAAGTCTGATCAGAAGAAGATATTAGAAGGTAGAAATGCACTGAAATGTCTACCTCTTTCTTTTATTCTTGCCAAGCTCAAGTGCAGGAGATCCACACAATTTTATTGGCAGGATGAACGAAGTGATTTGCCATTGTAGAGGATTGTGTTTAAATTTTCTCCATCTAGCCAGTAGCTCTGGATGGGATGCAGGTGCTCATCCAAGGACTTACCAGACCCTGACCCAGTTTAGCTTCTCAAATTAGTTCAGGTCAATAAACAATCACCTGGGGAAGAACTAGTCATTTTCCTTCACTCTGATTGAAGATGTGAACCAATTACCATTCTTTTGATATATTCCAATATTAGCCATTCTAGTATGAAGAATGCATGGGGGTACATTTTGATTTAGTACAATGGGGAAAAATTTAACTTTCCACTTGCAGCTGTTATCATTACTACAAGCGATATGTGAAGAATTAGGAAATCATTCTGTTTGCAGAGGTATACTCCAGAAAATACTTTAGGAGAAGACTATTAGTGACTAGTTCATAAACACATCAGCTCCCTTTCTGACCTACAAAATGTAATTTGTTTGTTTTTTAAATATCAGACTTCCTCAATTTTATACCATCCAGAATGTTCACTGGGGAAGCTATATGGGCAGCTATACAATTATTTTTAATAGATACTTAATACATTTTAAAAATTAAAAAGTTACAAATCGTATCTTAATTAGGGGTATAATTGGTACATCTTCATGCCTGGCAATGCTGTTCAATTTGACTCACTGCCTAGAGGTTGTGAGGATCTGGATGGAGATGAACTGGCTCCAACTCAACCTTAGAAGTATAATGAACTGTGTGGTTGACCTTGGCGGATGAGGGGGGAAAAATGCTGCCTATGAAATGATCAGACAAGAGAGGGAGGAGCATGAAGTCACATAATGGTCAGAGGAAGAAACTTAACAAGAACCTGCCCTAATTGTTCAGACGGTTAAATGTAGCATTGGGAAAGTTATATCTTCTAGCCTGCAAGAATCTGTTAATGTAACATTATAGTAGAATGGATTTAGTTCACCAAGTTCTGTTTCCTTTCTGGTTTGCCTGGGGGGGCTGATACAAGACAGAATGGCTCTAGATATTTGTCGTCCTGGATCTGGTGAGGTATTATCTTATTGGGGTTGCAGAGTCCTGGATAGAGACAATTTGGGGTCTTGCTGGAGTCATGCCTACTATTTGAGGAGCAAATGGCAGCTGCGTGTTGGGCGGATTTTGCATAGATTCATCTTGTGCTTATATTTCTCGATTGGGATAGCCTGCTCGCAATCACTCATGCCCTCATCATTTCTTGGTTGGATTAGGGTAATATTCTCTACGTGGGACTGTTCTTGAAGTTTTTCTGAAGTACCCAGAATGCAATGGCAGATGAAATTCTGAGCACTCCACAGTTTGCCTATATTATACCACTGTTCCTTGAGCTGCAGGGACTTCCCCCTTTAAAGTTCTGAATGGAAAGGGCACAGGCTATTTTTGGTACTGCCTCTCCTTGAAGGCATCTGCTCATTTCCCCAGGTTAGAGAAGATGGGCACATTGCAGATCCCTTCCTGTTTCAGATGGGTCCCAGGCAGAGTACCTTCTCCGTGGATACCCCTGCCCTGCTGCCTTTGAGATCCAGCAGACCCCCAATCTCCTGGCTTTCCAGGAAGCCTTGACGAGCTGGATCTTATCACAAGCACTGAAACTGGAGCCCAGCAAAATTAAACATTTATGTGTGGATAAATGTTTGCCTTTGTCACTGGGAGTCTTTGTTATGGTTTTATGGGTTTGGGATGTTTTTACTGCTCTTTCGTGACCTGCCCAGGGTTACAGGTGACCATATAAGACTTTTGAACAAATAAATATAAGCAAATCAATGAAGGCATCAGTGTAATAAGTCAGCTATAAAAATATACTGACCATTGGCATACATATAAGAATCTTATGGGTTTTATTTACGAGATTTACTGTGTCAAAAACATTGATCCAGATATGCATAGTTAAGTATGTGTGACTTATCTTTATGTAGTTCTTGCAACATTACCTTTGTAGTTGTCATTGATTTCAAATAGCGTCCAACTCCCATATATTTAGATATATCTCCTAAAGCTCACACATTAAGAAAGCCTATCTTAAAATGTTTGTCGTATAACAATTAAAAATTCCAACAGATTACATTTAAAAACCTAGTTTTTTTTAATCATGCAGAACAAAAGACATTAATATGTCACTTTTTCCAAAAAGCATAAATTAGTATTTAATGTTACTGTGAACATTTTCATGCTTTGTTGTCTTCATTGAGAATCTTTATTGAAACTCTTTTGATTGGAGTGGATCAGAACAATATTATAATAGCAAACACAACCATGCAATACTGTTCTCATATCCCATTACCATCTCCTTTATATTTCAAACATCTCCCCATCTCTCTAACTCCAACCAAGTCTTTTTGGCTGACAGTTAACACTCACCCATATTTAACATTATGGATTGTGAAAAAAGTAGCTTTCATAGATATTGATATAGACCTGGCTAACATTATTTTAAAAGGACATCCCATAACTTTGAAATGTATACCAAGTATACCCATTTAGGCAGTCCTGTGTTGTACAGTTGGGTTCATACATCCCTTTCTCGAACATCATTGTAACTTTGAATGATTGTTCAGCAAATAATCGAAAGGTGAACACTGATTGTACTTCTCCATAGGCAACCAACTTGGGACGAGTTGTTTTTCTGCTTTCTCCAAGAAATTATAAATAATGCATTTATTATTTCTTGGAGAATCAAAACGTGGAGCTGATGAAGTGCTTGGTCATGTGTTATTTAGGGAAAGGTATGTTATGTAACCATTATTAAATTCTGATTCTGTTCTACAAATCTTGGAATAAAATTCAAAAGGTGTTGGTTTGTTGAAAATTACACACACACACACACACACACACACACACACACAAAATGACTGGAGTAATAACTGCAGTTGTTTCAGCCTAGAGACCAGTTATGTATGTGGACTTTTTACTTTTATCTCAGAATCTTCACATTGTGCTGTTCAATAAAGATTTTACTTCAAGCGCACAAAGAGAAATGCTTCTTTTTTGCATTTATGAAAACTTTATATAGATTTGTGTGGGATGTCTTATATATGCACTCTAAAGTTCCCTATTTTTTTCCCCCAATAGCCTTGCTTTATTTATTCTTTCGTTTGCATTTAATGTGAAGCATAAACAGTATTAGAACCTTGCATGTCAGCTTTAAATATGTCCTGAACAGTGGATAAATTAGTGGAATGTCTATTCATGAGGAGGAAAAAAAATCTTGAAACTTTTTCAGAACAGTTTTTATAAATCATTTGTCGGAGATGTATTTAACTACAGTCTAGATCAGTGTTTCTCAGCTTTGACAATGGCTGGCTGGCTCTTAAAATGTGTGGACTTCAGCTCCCAGAATTCCCCAGCCAACATCTGAGTAATAAATCTGGAGAGTCCTTTGGAGGACCAGATTAATTAATAAAATCAATGCATTGCCTTAAAAACCGAGTAGCGATATTTTGAAATGTCTTTGTGGACCACGTATTGAGCAATTTGACATCAAAGTTATTACAGCTTATGCAGATTTTGAATTTCCACTTGCATTTGTTTGTCTTACCTATCCCCTAAATAAAATCCTATTTTCATGTGTGGTATACTAATTTGTATAAACAATAGTTTTCAGGTATTAATTAACCTCATCTAGTAAATATTTGCCTCCTATTGGAGGCACCCCTTAAAGCCTTTGTATTCCATGAAACTTCATGATAATCTGCAACTCAAGAAGTTCATAAATGAATTACAGACTCATATGTGCAAAGTTTAGAACAACAACAACAACCACAAAAACCCCAGAACAGAAAAAAGCCTGCTTTGCTTTACCTGGTTCCTTACTGAGTGTCAGACTCCAAAAACCAAGAAAGGTACATAGAATTACTTGTGAGCAGTTTCCTTTATTGTTCCTCATCTCTCGACAGAAATCTGGCCAAGCTAAAGCAGCTACTTGCATCAATAAAGATATACTCTGAGAACTTGTAGGGATGAGCTGCTATGACCATTTTCCACATAAACTCCACTGTCTCTTAGTCGTCTGGAATGCAGCCCCTCCCTCCTGGGAATGCAGACAACATTCCACCACACTTGTGTTCTCAGATCTGTATATCTGTCCATGGATGTAAGATGCATTAAATACCTGGTTTTGAGATTACCTTTAGAGAGATACTGGAAGACAGCTACAACTGCAATTGTCTGAATGCTTATTTGAACATCACTGAAGTAACTAATGCATAGAATTTGCAGCACAAATCTAGAGGTCACTATAAATAAGAAGGCATACAGCATTTCCAGTTTATACCTTTACAGAACTTTGAAATGGGCTACTATAACACTTTATAAAGATTTAAAGGTGACCTAGATGACATCATCTTCCATTTGCACATTCCCATTTATTTCCAGTACTTTAATACATTATTTTCTTGCCAGAACAAATCTATTAAAGAGAGAAAGATGGAATAGAGCATAGAACATAGAGTAAAGGGATCTTGGAGGTCTTCTAGTCCAAACTTCTGCTCAAGCAGGAGATCCTGTACTGTTTAGGACAAATGGCTGTTCTTGAAAACCTCCAGTGTTGCTAAACCACAACTTCTGAAGGCAAGTCATTCCACTGATTAATTGTTTTCACTGTCAGGAAATTTCTCCTGAGTTCTGGGTTGACCTTACACCCGTCACTTCTTGTTCTGCCCTCAGGTGTTTGAGACAATAGTTGCATAATATCATTAGATTCTGTTAAGTTTGAAGCATGGGCGAGAAAGAATGGAGACAAGCCGGTGAAACGGTGAACTTCAACTCTTTATTTACATGGTGACAGCTCAACAGGATGGCTGCGATAGTCTTCTTTATATAGGCAACCCAATAACTGTTTAACCAATAACAACCCAGGAGCGCTAGCTCGGTTAACCAATACAAATGCTCCGTTAATGGCCAATCAGATTCCCCTGAATGGGCCAATCCGATCCTGCCATTAACAACCAATCAGAAGTCCAGGGCCAGAACCCTGCACTTAGCTCCAAGCTCAAGATAACTTTATTTAACCTTTATGCATTCACAACAGATTCATTGTTCTTTTTCTTTCCACCTTTCCTACTTTTCTGTCTTTTCCAGGGAGATGGTCTTAGCATACAGTAATGTATCTGAAGTAGAATAATTTGAGCCTAGTCATTTGGGCCTCGAGTGACAATTCTGGGTTGATTTTTTTCAAGATCCATCAATTTGTTTTCTTGAATGTTCATGGTATTCATAGGAGTCTTTTTCCAACACCAAAGATGTCAAAACTCTGATAAATAAGGACAGGATAAACAAAATAGCTCTTATCTTTGTTCAATACCTTTCTTCAAGATTACTGTTTGGCTCCTAGGAAAGACAATTGTACTGGGGTTACACATACTGCAAAAGCCTTGGCATAATTGAATCTCACATGGAATTGGGGAGTCTTTAGGGTTTATAATAAATCAGAAAATAGTAAGACCCAGCCAGTTGAAACCTTGCTCCTTAGTCAGTGATTTTTTTTGCCTCTGCATCTCTAATCCAGGCAAGGACCAAACATACTTTGTAGCACCAAACTAACTAATGGGTGCAGGAGAGAAGAAAGTAAATGTAAATATTACTTTTAATAAGAGGGCAATGGGATTTTTCAATATCTGATAAAAAAATCTGAATTACTAAAGGAATATGGGAAAATTTGGGAAATATGAGTTTCATTTGCGATAAGGGGTGAACAACAACAACACACACATATATACACATACACACACATATAATATTTTTGTGTGATTTCCTTATCTAGCATTTGATCATCACTGTTTAAGTATTCATACCGCATCAAAATCATGTTTATGTGTTCCATTGGACACATGTCTTGTGTAGAACATGATCTAACAGCCAGCCTTTTGGGTCTGATTTTGAGAAGCTAAGGCAAACAGATATAGATAAGAATGCATAATGAAACCTTATGTGAGATGGTCCTTGAACTACCAGTTTTCTAGTTCACAACTCAGTCTCTTAGCTACTTCATTAAGCAAAGTCTGGAAACTCAGAATGTGGCTGACAATATCTTTTTGTAACTTCTTCTGTGAGACTTACAGAAACTTACTTAAAAGTGATGGATGGATGCCTCTCTAGATAGCCAAAGACCTCTTAATATTGCATGTATCTCAACTTGGTTGATTATGGTATTTGTCTCAATATTGCTTGGTGGTAAGGAGGACAGTGTAACAGAATCTTTGGAAATAATCGAGAAATTGAAGAATGAGATTCAGTTACTTACAGTTTTTGATGGAAATAAATGATTGGACTTTCTATTTATAGGATGAGAAATTGCAATGAATTTGTAAAAAGAGAGCTGTCTATCTTCATTCCACAATGAAGTATATCAAATGCTGAAGACGCATTGACTCTGACAACCATGTATCTATATATGTGGGCTTACAGTGTAGAATCTGTAAACCATTTAACCTATCAAGCTTTTCTATACAATTCAAGCTTTGATAGCCTGGCCTTTTATCAAGTTTGGGAACGGAAGCTCACATGAATGATCGAGACATAGAGAATGATAGAGAATTTAATATGCTAGTGTTAATTTATTTGAATAAGTAATAGGATGAGGTTGTGAGAATCGGAATTTAGGTGTGTTGGAAGGGTTCTCCTTAACTCTGTCCATCTCTTTCAATTATGGTGAAAAATTCCTTCTCCAAAAGATTCTATAAGTCTGACAGTGGAATTGTTGGGACATTAGTTTAAGCTTCTTATTCTAGGGATACAAGTATTCCTTAACATATGACCATAATGTAGGCTGGAATTTCTACTGTAAATCATGACAGCAATGAGTTGAAGCACCCACATAACCAGTCCAATTTTATAACCTTTTTGGTGGTGTTCATTAAGCAAACATAACAGTTGTAAAGCAAATGTGGCAGTCATAAAATGGGTTCTTTTTTTGTTGGAAACCACCCAAAATGGCTGGAAACTAACATAAAAAAATTGTAAATCATAGTCACATGACTCTGCAATGCTGCAACTGATTGGAAAAGTGAATTGCCATGCACCTAAAATGTTGTCATGTGACTGTAGGGCATGCTGAGGTCAGAATTCCGTAAGAATCTTTGGAGCAGGGTGTCGGTCATGTCACTGACTGGTTGCTAAGCAACCAGTCATTTAACAAGGACTACCTGTAATGGCATACCTCCATTATTCAATTCATTGTAATCCCAGCCCTGGCTGAAAGACCTCTCAGTGCTGGCATTTTTAAAGTTAAACAAACACTTATGTTTTGATGCTTTTTCAAAAATTAATCCCTCCTCTAGTCACTAAAATGGATTTTCAGTCTTAAGATATGAGAATGGTATGTAGCAGGAAGACAAGCTAAAACAATCCTTGACGCTTGTGCAAACTCTGGATCTTTAAGCTGACATCCAAATCACATGATTTTGAAAAAGGAAAAGTAATATCGTGATGGAGTTTGTAGGGTTGTTCTTCCTTCCTATATCATCTCATGAGATAAGGACAGAATCCCAAAATTGTAATCTTAATTGGAAATCTGTGCACCACACTGTTTATTATTGAACGGTTACCATATTTCTTTGGGAGAGTGGTGCATTTGATATTCCATGCCAAATGATTGCTTTTATGCTAATTTCAGGGGGAATTTCTCTGTGACAATTAATTTGTTACCAGAAGAACACTTCTAAATTTAAAAATCACTTAGCTATGAAATTAGACTCAAATGAAACTCTTGTAAATCTTTTAAAATGTAAATAGCTTTACTACTTATAAATCCATACCTTTGCTCTGCTCAGCATACAAATAATAGGATCAACATCATGGCCTTCTTTTCTATAACGTTTCTTCTTTCTCTGATTTATGTCCCATCTTTCTTTCAAGAGCTGAAATTGGTATATACAATATCCCCTCCCCCATTTTTCCCCATCTGCCAACCTATCAGATAGACTGTAGTAAGACTTTGTTGTTCCAAGCCATCCAGTCAATTGATGTGTCTGAGGATGAAATTAAACCTAGGTCTTCCTTGGTTTTAAACTTTCACTGTTATAATTGCATGTCATAGCAACATAAGATGTTGTGTAACTTCCTCTCAGACAAAAAGACACAAACAAAGGGGGAAAATGTTGGGATTCTCTGTCTTCTATATATATATATTTAATTGCAGGATTCACTGTAATGTTGGTATGCCAACATTAAATTGTATTTTCTTTCCAAAGTTCTCATTTTACTAGACTCTTTCCACCAATGGTGGGAGACCAACTCTCTTCAACCAGCAGCCCTGGGTTAGCCTTGCTTTTTTTTGTTGCTGATCAGCTTACCTATTTCAACTGGTTGTATTTTCTCAGTATGTCCCATAAAATTAGGACAGGCCCTAAACAAAAGGAGCAGGCAGTGAAATCCTATTCTTCCAGTAGACACTGCATTTGCCAGTAAATAACTCTGATCATAGGGCAAGTGTTGTTCTGCCACAATGTATTTATTTATTTTATTTGATGTTGGGCTGCCCAACTTCAGAGTAACCCTGGGAGGCTTTCACAGTACACTCAACAGAATAAAAACAGTGCAATAAAAACACAACAAAAGCAAACAAGACAAGAAGAAAACCAGCCTGGCAACAGTCCAAACATCTTGCAACATTCATTAGCCAGCCAGAAGTTCCAGCAACCCTAGCCCAAGGCCTGGAAGTATAGCCAGGGCTTTATGGCTTTCTGGAACACCAGTAGGGTGGGAGCCATCTGGATCCTAGGAGCACCTCATTGCAGAGGGCAGGTGCTGCATCAGAGATACATCTTTCCAAGGTTGTAATAAGTGACACTGTTTGGCCAGAGGAAAGTAGAGTACACCAACCCTATTTTCCATGCAACACCATGAGAAATTGGGGTGGGATGGGGCTCAAATGACCATAACCTACACCATATAAGGTTTTATATACCATAATGGGTACTCTATATTGCACCCAAATGTGGTGGCTCAGTGGCTAAGACATTGAGCTTGTCGATCAAAAAGGTCAACAGTTTGGGGTTTGAATCCCCAATGCCATGTAACGGAGTGAGCTCCCGTTACTTGTCTCAGCTTCTGCCAACTTAGCAGTTCGAAAACATGTAAAAAGGCAAGTAGAAAAATAGGGACCACCTTTGGTGGGAAGGTCATAGTGTTCTGTGCACCTTTGGCATTTTGTCATGCCAGTCACATGACCATGGAGATGTCTTCGAACAGTGCTGGCTCTTCGGCTTTGAAACAGAGATGAGCACTGCCTCCTAGAGCTGGAAACGAGTAGCACATATGCGCAAGGGGAACCTTTACCTTTACCTATATGGTACCCCAAACCAAACTGGCAGCCAGTGCACCTTGTATGGGGGTGGGAGAGGGCAAGAGGGTGGGGGAGGGGAGGAGAGAGAGAAAGACTCATGCATCTAAAATGGATTTGTACTTAAATATGCTCTTATCCTGTCTTATAGTGATCAAATATTTTTCTTTTATATCTATTCTTATAGGTTTTGCCTGGCATCCTGCAGAAACACTGCTGTATTTTACCAGATAGGAATACAGGTGATCACCAAGTTTTATTCTTCTCTTTTAATGTCTTCCTTTGTTTTTACAACTCTAAAGAAATTAAAAGAATCAGATGATTCTCCAATTGCTCTTCATAAGAAGGATTGGAAAAAAGTCCTTTGAGAAATGGGTTGTTAATCTTGAACTTAAATTAGCTGTTGTAAGTAGAATAACATATTTACAAATGACATGCCATTTGGAGCTAATTGCTCCAAATGGATAGAAAATGGATTTTCACTCTTAGTATTTGCATATATACATTCATGAAATATATATTATTTTCAAGCAAATATTTCTAGTTATTGGTTTGCTGAACATCTACAAACTCAAGAGTATATATGGGTTTTGGTAGCTTTATTAAGAATAATTTCCATTTATCTATATGGAATATGAATTATTCCCTATGTTTGTTTGAAGGAACAATGTAGGGCTTAACTTCAACGTTTCAGTTTTAATTAAATTACTAAAACTGTAGAGAATTCATAATGTAGTTTGTTTCCAATATTTTATGAAAAAAATGCTGTCAATAAATAGTCAAAGGAAGGTCACATATAGTATGTTTATACTGAAAGTTAGATTAATTTGAAAGCAGAATTCTCCAATGGTTATTCGTTTAAAGCTGGAATGTTAAATTGAAGATAGGTTTCTAGTTATGGCTGAGATGCTGCTTCAGCCTTTTAGACCATGGAAGAGTTAGACTAGAGCAGGGTGTCAAATTCGATTTCATGGAGGGCTGCATGAGGGTTGTGTTTAACCTCAGGGGGTGAGTGGCCATGGCCAGGATGGGCATGGACATCTCAACGTCACTCATGTCGGGAATGCCACCATATGGCCTGAGTGCTCTGCCAGCAAAAGTGGAGCTTGGGAGGGACACGTGTGGCCCTCCCAAGCTCCATTTTCGCTGGTAGAGGGTTGCAGGAGGCCATCGAAGCTGAAAAGGGAGCTTGGGAGGGCTGTGTACAGCCTTCCCAAGCTCTGTTTTTGCTGGTAGAAGGTTGCAAGAAGCTGTTGCAGCTGAAAATGGAATTTGAGAAGGCTGAGCACAGCCCTTCTGAACTCTGTTTTCACTGGCAGAGTCACTGCTGGCTGGTCCTTTGCTGTTTCCAGGGCGGTCCTGTGGGCCAGATCTAAGCACCCCATTGGCTGGATCTGGACCAGGGGCCTTGAGTTTGACACCCCTGGACTAGAGCATGCACAGACTACCAGAAATGATTCTTGAAGCAGTCATGTGAGTCTTCCAAGGGACTTTAAAATTCAAAGACAGATGATTTTGTTTGTGCTTTTCTTTTCATATGAAATTCCAATTTTAAATGAGTCCTTATAGATAAACATTGATGGAGAGACATGATTTCAATCAATCTGAAGCATGATTGGTACAAAATAAATAAAATATATCAACATTCTACAGTATATATAGTCTTCTACTCACTTGTTATTCAGAAATAACACTGAGCTACTCACTTTTTTTTTAAAAAGGACACCTTTAGAATGCCTTATGATATTTTAATGCTTAGGCACAATTAGTTTGCATTTCTCACCAAGAAGTGCATTTATACATTTCTGACTGGAAAACTGCCTAATAACATTCAAAAACAAATCTGAAGGATCAGAATTCAGTTCACAGATTAATTTAGGAAATTCGCATATTGAAAACGTACACCTGGCATACTACTTGCCGTTCCTAGCATGGTGGAAGGGACAACAGGAAGTAATCCTTCTAAATTGTTCCGTTAAAGCTCATCTCCATGAATAAATCTAGTTTCTTAAGGTATAAAGTATCCCAACATCATTCTGAAATCAGAGGTGTACCAGAGTCTTTAATATTCATTAAGTCAGCATGTTGTGGACTGCAGATTTGATGGCTTCAATTTAGTAAAAAAGCTGCCTTACCGAGAAGCATTACTTTTTTACTAGCCACTAAGGAAATGAGGGATTAGTTAAAAGTGTGTTCCATGACTCGGTAAAATGAGCTTGAATAAATATACAACAGAAAGTATAATTATTGCAAGCTTCCAGAAGCAGGAAACTTGCATGCTATATTGCAAGTGCTTCTTTGATCTGAATTTCCACATTATTTCCTTATCATTGGTATTTTCAAAGGGAAAGTCCTCTTCAATTCCCACAAATTAGATAAAAGGCTTGGAGAGGGGAGAATCCTTTTCCCAAGGCAAATTCAGGAAACTGGTGATTTTTTTAACCCTGCTTTTTTATTCTAGTTTATATTCTGTACTTGTCACTACGTTTTCCACAAGTGAGTTGTTAAAAGTTGATTTTGTTATTACTGTCTGAGTTTTGCTTTGTTTTTTGTTGCCTAGTATTAACATGGTGATTGAGGCAGCTTATAAAACAATTAAATAAAGCAGCCCCTTTGGTGACTTTGATTATGGCTGTTTGGGTCTTTTTGTGATTGTAAGATGGAATGAACTAACACACAACTTCTGGCACATGATATATGGATTGTGGCTGTGTCATTCCATTTTCACTAATTGAGTTTCTCTCCAGTTTTCTGGTTTTAATTTCTTGTCCACTACAGAGAGTCCCAGTTCTGAAATGGCTGGCCAAATAAATGGCTTTAAATAAATAATAGTTCTGCTTTCTGCCACTGACATGATGGCCTCTTTTGACCGATTTTCAGGAAGTTATTAATGCTAAGTAGATAATTCAACAAGGGTAATAGTCTTTGAAATGTTGGCACAGCTGATCAGATCCCTAGCAACATTTCACATAATAAAATATTAGAGTATGGATAATGAGTTTATCTCTATACTATTACAAAATAATACCTCTTGGCCTCCAGTTCTAATGGAGAGTCAACAAACATTGCATTGCATTTAATATAGATAATTGGATGCTGTGTTTTCTTTTCTGTACAGGTTATGCCAGTTGGAAATAGTTGTGAATTTGCTCAAGTTTCAAATAATTGTTTTAATGTATTGTTAATTTCAAATAATTGTCAATCTTTTTTGATAAATGGGAATATCATTAAGCAGTTGTAAACATGTTCTTGCTGAAATAATTTTGATTTAATACAGCTATTTGTATCTCACTTTTCAAATGAATTCCCAAGATAGAATATCAAGTACAACACATTAAGATAACTCTATAAATTAATATTAACAAACCTTATTCAGGGCAGGAATACAATGTGAAGTAGCTCCAACAGATAAGAGTCTAGCCTTTAATTGAATGCATTCAGAGAAGGTGTTTAGCACCATACAAGTTACTGGATCTATTATTAAACAATGTTTTGTGTTAGGAAGTTAATCTTATGGCTGATCTTTTTAACATTTAATTGGAATCTGAATTTTTAAAACTTTTAAAATTCCATTTGTTGTGAATCAATAAAAGGCTAAATAAAAATTATTAAGAGCTTGAAGTAAAGTGCAGGGTTCTGGCCCTGCATTTCTGATTGGCCGATAATAGCGACATCAGATTGGTCCATTCAGAAGAATCTGATTGGCTGTTAACGAGCCTCTCCCATTGGTTAATGGAGCTAGCGCTCCCTGTGTTTTATTGGTTTAATAAATTAAGAGTTGCCTATATAAAGGGGCCCATCGTGGGCATTGAGCTGAGCTGTTTCACATGTAAATAAAGAGTTTGAAGTTCACTGTTTCACCAGCTCGTCCCCATCCTTGCACCCATGCTCAGAACATAACACTGGTGACGAATGTGGGATGTGGAGTCATCAGAGCTCGCTGAACAACGAAGAACCATAAGCGAGCATGTGGCTGAACGCACCAACGGCGGAACCATGTCCAGCACATCATATCACCCGCTCCATTCGACCCGGCACAAGAAGACTGGGACTCATATATGGATCGCTTCCAGATGTTTCTGGAAACCAACAATTTAAAGGATGCCACTACCGGAAAGGAACGAGCGGTATTCCTAACTCACTGCGGGTGAATCGTATTCAAGATGGCCAAGGCACTAGCAAAACCGGCAGAAGTAAAGTCGATGGACTGGGATGTCCTTGAACCACTGCTAAGGGCTCGCTACGCACCGACCGTGCCAACGCTCGTGAGAAGGCATGAATTCTATCAGAGAAGTCAGCGGAAGGGCGAAAGCGTTGCTGATTTCATCGCGGATCTCCGGAATCTGGGAGGCCTATGCGAGTTTACTGATTTAGAAGAAGCCCTAAGAGACCGAATCGTTCTGGGATTAGATGCACCAGGCACTCAGAGTAAATTAATGGCAAATGGCGACATTACCCTTAAAGATGCCACAGCTGAAGCTACTGCAGCAGAAGCAACCAGGAAGTCGGCTGCCCAAATGCGCCGCGCACATGCACCGGTTTGCCAACGAGCCAGCGACATTTCACCTCAATCAGAGGGACAGCTAGACACAGCACACCACGAGGACCTCGACTCGTCATCAGACAGCGATGAGGAAGAGGTCCATCGACTTTGGTCCGAACAGGACCAACGCCAGAAATCACAGTACCAATGCGCCGGGTGTGGAGCACGCCACCCCCGGTCTGAATGCAAATTCCTCAATGCACTCTGCCATGTGTGTGGGAAAAGAGGCCATATAGGTCGGGTCTGTAGAAGCAACCCAAGACCCAGCCAGCCCTCAAGGGGGGCTAACTACCACCAACCGACGGGAAGTCGTCCCGTGAAGCGAGAACCCGTGAACCATCAATGGAACAACCACTCCTACAGAAACAAAACCCTAAACCACCCAACGAAGCGAGAAGGGGCTCACCAAACGATCACGGTCGGTCACGCCTCATCTCTTGACGCCAAAAAGATCTGAGTGAAAGTGGCCATTGGAAACCAGTCCTGCCTGATGGAAGTCAATTCAGGATCGTCCCTCTTGATGGTTTCCTGGAAAACCCTCAAGCAGCTCATCCTCACTATCCGTAGGCAAGACCTCTGGTTCCAAAGGCTCATACTTAAGGACTATCAAGGAAATCGAATCCCGGTCATTGGATTCAGCCGAGTCCGGGTATCATTTAAGAACCGTACAGCATTTCTACCCCTGACTGTAATCGACATGGATCGGCCTACTTTGTTAGGCCTCCAATGGTTCGCTCCGCTTGGAATTGAAGTAGCCGGCATTCACCGAACCTACAGCAGCGATTTGGAAGAAGACCTCATCCACGAATTCCAGTACGTCTTCGCGGAAAAATTAGGTGAGTACAAGGGGACCCCGATATCATTTAACCTCAATCCCAAAATAGCTCCCATCCGCCTTAAGCCTCGT
>BHEV01021033.1:0-52589 GCA_004319985.1 Emydocephalus ijimae
ACGGAACTCGACGGGGCTTTAATCGAAGGGGAGCTACCTTTGGATCTAGGCTGAATGAGATCGGGGTCCCCTTATACTCGCTAAGCTGTTCGCGAAGACGTAACTGAACTCAGAGATAAGATCCTCCTCCCAATCACAACTGCCAACTCGATTCATGTCGGCCACTTCAATGCCGAGTGGTGCGAACCATTGGAGGCTTAGTAGGCTAGGCCTATCTCTATCGATGACTGTTAGAGGTAAGTACGCTGTGTGCTTCTTGAAGGAAACTCGGACTCGGCAGGACCCGACGACAGGGAATCGATTCCCCTAGTAGTCCTTGAGGATGAGGCATTGAAATTTGAGGTCTTGGCGTTGGATTGTGGGGATGAGTTGCTTGAGTGTCTTCCAAGACACCATCGAGAGGGATGATCCTGAGTCAACTTCCATGTGGCACAGCTGGTTCTCGATGGCTACGGTGACTCGGATTTTCTTAGTGTCCAAGGCTGAGGCGTGACCGATAGTAATAGTATTGTGAGCCTCTTCTCTCTGTACGGCTGGATTTCTGTAGGAGTGGTTTACTGGCATCTGCCTTATAGGACGGCTTCCTGTCGATTGGCGGTAGTTAGCCCCCTTAGAGGCCTGGCTAGGGCCTAGCAAACTGCGGCAGACCCACCCGATGTGGCCTCGTTTCCTGCACTCGTGGCAGAGTGCATCGCGGAATTTGCATTCGGACCTGGCAAGGTTAGCTCCACAGCCAGCGCAAGGGGGTAAGGACTTCGGACGATGGTCCCGATCGGACCGCAATCGGTGGACCCCTTCATCGTCGCTGTCTGATGATGAAGAGAGGTCCTCATGGTGCGTGGTGGCGGCCTTCTCTTCTGGGCTGGTAGAAATGTCGCCGGTTGGTGGCGGTACCGGGTTTTGGGTTCTGCGAAGCTGTGCGGCTGACTTCTTGGTTGCCTCTGCCACAACCGCGTCGGCGATGGCATCAGCAAGGCTGATGTCNCGTGTCATGGCCTCTCAGGATGGGTTTGAGGTCGTCCCAGATCATGGCCTTCACTTCTCGAGGTTTGGTGAGCGCTTTAGCCATCTTAAATACGGCTGGGCCGCAGTGCATCAGGAACAATGCTCTTTNTGTAGGATTCCCAATCCTCTTGGTTTGGATCGAACGGAGCGGGTGGTACGATGCCGCCGGACATGGTTCCGTTGTTGGCGTCGTCTGTCACGTGCTCAGTGTTTGCTTCCTGGCTTCTTCAGTTCAGACACCTCCAAATCCCACCCTCGTTGCCAGTGTTAAGTACTGAGCATGGGTCGAAATGAATGGAGACAGCCTCTGAACAGTGAACTTCAGCTCTTTATTTACATAGTGACTTCTCGATTTAACAACAGTGAACTCTGCCTTATATAGGCATCCCTTGTAAGTTTTAACCAATAACGAGCTAGGAACGCTAGCTCTTTCAACCAATAGGAACTCTTAGTTAAGGGTCAATCGGATTCGTTAGAACTGGCTAATCCAGTCTGGCCGCCCAACAGCCAATCAGAAGTGCAGGGCCAGAACCCTGCACTTCACCCCAAGCTCACACTTTATTAACTTTATTGTATACACAACAACTCCCATGGGGTAAGTTACCAGTGTAGATCCAGGGAGGGAGAAGGACTATTTTCTAAATCAGATTTAACATTGAGGTGGTGTAAATTCACACTAACAATGCCAGAAGCATGTATAGTACCTTCTAAAACCAGGAGCCTCAATTTTGAGACATTCTGCAAAGTGCAATGCATTGTCAGATTGGTTTATAATACAAAAAGTATGCAGGGTAATCAAGTGCGTAAGGAAAAACCCCATTTCAAGCTACAGTCTATTTTCTCTTTTTAACAGAATAACAACGTTGGACGGAACCTTGGAAGTTCTTCTAGTCCAACCCCTAGCTCAAACAGGATATCCTACATCATTTCAGATAAATGGCTGTCCATTTTCTTCTTAAAAATCTCCAGTGTGGGAGAACCTACTATTGTCCTTTTGTTGTTGTTCAGAGACAGTGTGGAAATAAATCCTACCTGTTCTTAGATTCAAAATGGCTACTGGTTACTGTTTTCTACCACATTTCCTATAGGAATAATTTACATACACACACACTCTCATTGTGCAATTTCTCCACAAGTTGTGTGATATAGCATACTCGGCATAGAGAATCAACCCACTAACGTTTCTGGTACTAGAGCAAAATGTGAAAGGGTTTCTCATTGTTCCTTTTGACAGTATTTCACGTTTCTGGCCCATCATAACGTGGTTGTGTTTTTTTGTTTTATTGGAACACAGTCAATGAAACATTCTGAATGTCTATTCCACAAGGTGAATAAAATGTTAGTTTGCTTCTTTTCATTCAGTTCAACCTCATACATATATCCTGGCCATTTTTCTGTGTAACTTTAAGGAATATTCTAAACTCACATTAACTCATATTTGATTATGTGCCATTGTCATTATTGATTTTTAGCAACCACGTAAATTGACCTTCTCCCAAATATTCTGTTAACCAGATCCATCCACCTTGGTGTTTCTTCCAAAAAGCTGCCACTGTTGATTTCAACATATTTAAATATACTATATGTGCAGAATGCAAGTTAACATTCTAATGGTAGAAGTTGCTTGTTTAATAAGTCTCTTTACTGTCATCTAACAGTCTCTATGTTTTTGTAGTCCAGATCTGGAAGCCTTGGTTAATATTACTACTAGGACAAGTGAAACAATCCAGACAGGAAACTGATTTGGGATGTGGAGTGTCAAGGAAAAAAATATAGCAAATTGCTATATTTTGATAGAAGAATGTGAAGTTTTCTACCACAGATGCTAGAATAGTCATCCCTTGAAAAAAAACCCATTTTAGAAGATATTGAAAATATATTAACAAAAATGCCACAATCGTGAATGCATGCATGTATGTATGTATGTGTGTGTGTGTCTGTGGGTCCCCCCGCTTTGCTTCTTTCCCTCTTTTTAAAGGATTAATACCATTAGAAACCATTTGTTACTTTGTCAATTTTTCTTCCCAAGGAAGATTAATTCATCAAACAGTAGCTTAAGGAAGGTTTGAGTTGGAAGAACATTTTTAGAGGCAGATAATGACAAATCCAATTAATGCCATAAGACGTCAAAATTACAATTAAGTAAAACTGCATAAAATTGTCCCTGCCTATGACTGCTAACATTTCCTTTCCAATATTTTTTTAAAAAATATTGAAGTCTGTGATGTTTTTATTTATTAAGTAACAAATACCACATTTCACTTTAGAATCTTTATTGCCAGGGAGTCCAATTGTTCCTTTGCCTTCCTTATGGCGTACTTAGCTAAACTGAAAATACCAATACAAAGAAAGGCCTTTACTCTGGCACAATAACATGGCCTCACCTTTGCTGCCTTTGAAGACTGATACAGAAAAATTCCCCACGTGGAGAGTCCATGGCCTTGTGACTCTGGACACACAGAAACAACAGAACCTGTTCCTGTATTACAAAGACATTCATGCTAACCCCAGCTCACCATTACCACCAAAATACCCAGGTCACACAGGGCAATTTTAGAGATGTGCCATAAACTAGATTTAATGAGCACCGAGTTCACCATATTAGAGTGGTTTTTCTGCTCTCCCGTGCCATCCTGCTACTCCTTCTTTCAAACTCTTTTAGAGGCTTGCTTGGTATATTTTCAGTTTTTAATTCATAATATTTTATATCTTCCAGCTTTTCATATTTTTTTAATTTTAATTTTTCATCTTGATGTATGCTTTTTTTTAATGACTGCACCCTGCCTTCCTAATTCTGGCCTATGGCCATAATGAAAATTTGATTTAATTACTTTATAATCAGACACACTTTTTGTTTCTGAAAGCGCCAAATCAAATTCAAGCACTTTTAACTGATTTCAACAAAAGAAGTTGAAACACGTAGCTAAGAGAAACTCTGCAAAGTTTTAATTTGCTGATTTGATTTAAAGGAAATTAATTCAACACAGACACTCACCGCCATTGCATTGGATTTTAGACTCTAATCACAAAATCAGTCTAATTGTTTACATTCAATCCTATTCAGCAGTCTGACAGATGACTATCCATACATACACACGAACACACATTCTCACTCTCACACACTTATCTCCCCATGAAACCAATGAGTTATCCTGAATTCAACTGATTCTTCAAATCTGACATGACTTATTGAATCGATTATTCAGAACTATTGCTGGTTACATTTTAAACCTTTCTGAAAACGTTGATATTTATCAGCAGTTACACTTACTCTGATTATGAGAAATAATGCTGTATATCTTGATGTTAATTGTCCTTATTCCAGGTCAGACTTTAGTCCAAGCTGAATTTCATAAAATATAATCAGCTCACCTCTTGTATTGTTGCCTTCTCATCAGCTCTCACCAAACAGTGTATCTGTAGTAGCTAATTCCTTATCACTGTCAATAGAAACAAAAAGAAAAGAAATTAAAATAAATTAATTTTGTCTAGACTGTGATCCAGGTACAGATGCAACTTGCCAATTAAAGCTTCAACATCTGTTCATTGATGATATAAATTATATATAGCAAGCAAATTCCTCTTAAATTGTCTCTCAGTTGGCATCCTCATTTCTTTTATTTATGGATTTATTTAAAGTATAAACAAAAGTGATGGTAACAAATTTGAGGTACAAATACCAATCACCGTAAGAATTAAATAATAATAATAATAATAATAATAATAATAATAATAATAATAATAATAATAGCAGCAGCAGCAGCAGCAGCAGCAGCTGTGGTTAGAGTGCAATACTGCAAGCTACTTCTGTAGCCAGCTGCCTACAATTTCGCAGTTCAAATCCCACCAGCCTCCAGGTTGACTCAGCCATCCATCCTTCTGAGGTGGCTAAAATGAGGACCCAAATTGTTGGGGGAAAAAGGCTGACCCTGTAAACTGGTTTGAGAGAGCTGTAAAACACTATAAAGCAGTATATAACTCTAAGTGCTGTTGCTAATTACCACTACTTTGTATGGTACCTGTTTATAATTTATTTATTTATTTGGTTTGTCAATTGCTTACAAGATAATAAGTATAAGTAAAAACATAGTTATGAATACATGGATACATATAAGAAAAATAAAAAAATAAAAGAAACAATAGGACAGGGACGGTAGGCACATTGATGCGCTTATGCATGCCCCCTACAGACCTCTTAGGAAAGGGGTGAGGTCAATAGTAGACAGTCTAAGGTTAAAGTTTTTGGGGTTTGGGGAAGAAACCACAGAGTCAGGTAGAGTAGTCCAGACATTGATCACTCTGTTGCTGAAGTCGTATTTCCTGCAATCAAGTTTGGTGCTATTAATCTTGAGTTTGTATCTATTGTTTGCTCTTGTGTTGTTATGGTTGAAGCTGAAGTATTCATTGACAGGTTAGGACACTGCAATGTATGATTTTATATGCTATACTTAGATCAGACTGAAGGCGGCATGGTTCTAGGTTTTCTAGGTCTAGAATTTCAAATCTGGTGGCATAAGGTATTCTACAATGAGTAGAGGAGTGGAGAACTCTTCTTGTGAAATATTTCTGGACTTGCTCAACTGTGTTAATATCAGATACATAATGTGGGTTCCAGACTGATGAGCTGTATTCGAGTATTGGTCTTGCAAATGTTTTGTATGCTCTAGTTAGTAGTGTATTATTACCAGAGAAAAAGCTATGTAAGATTAGGTTAACAGCACAAGCCACGGTCATCCCCATCTTCAAAAAGGGAGAACCCAGCTTAGTTGAAAATTACAGACCAATCTCTTTATGCTGCGTCACCTGTAAAGTCATGGAATCAATTAATAACCAATCCATAATCCTCCAGTTAGAAACAAACAACCCACTCCCTAATAAACAATTTGGTTTCAGGAAAAAACTATCATGTATTCAGCAACTCTTACACTGCAAAAACATATGAACTACACAACTTGATCAGGGCAAAGCAATAGACGCAATCTACATAGACTTCTGTAAAGTCTTTGATTCAGTAGTACACGACAAACTATTCCTAAAACTAAAATCTTACGGTATCTCTGGACACCTGCATAACTGGATAGAAGCATTCCTGTCAAAAGACAACAAATGGTCAAAATTGGGAGCATCCTATCAAATTCTGTACCTGTCAACAGTGGTGTCCCCCAAGGCACTGTTCTAGGACCAACTCTCTTCATACTCTACATAAATGACCTCTGTGATCATATGAAGAGCAACTGTGTCCTCTTCGCTGATGATGTAAAGCTATTCAACACCACAGACAATACTGCTACCCTTCAAAAAGACCTTGACTATGTATCAGAATGATCAAACAAAGGGCAACTTCAAATCTCAACAAACAAATGCTCTGTCTTACATATTGGCAAAAAAATAAATAAATCAGAAAATAAAATACAGGCTGAATAGTCAAGACCTTGTAGATGATCCAAACTCTGTCAAGGATCTTGGAGTACTCATCTCTAATGACCTAAGTGCTAGAGCCCACTGTAACTACACAGCCAAAAAGGCATTAAGATTTGTTAACCTAATCCTATGTAGCTTTTTCTCTGGTAATATTACACAAATAACTGGAGCCTACAAAACATTTTGAGAACTGGTAGTGGAAATTTTGAGTAGTTCAGAAGACTGGCAAATACCACCTCTGACTGGAAGTTTTACAGTATCCTTCCCCTGCCACACCTACTGAGCCAGGCCCACAGAACTGGTAGTAATTTTTTTTTAATCCCACCACTGGCTGAGACAATGACTGGCCAAAGGCTACCCAGCTCAGTTCTTTCCTAAGACAGAATTAGAACTCAAGATCTTAAGTTTTCTATACTGATGCTTTAACTGCTACCCTAAACTGCTGACATTAGATCAGGGGTGTCAAATTCAAGGCCTAGGGGCCTGATCTGGCCTGCAGGGTGCTTAGACCTGACCCGCGGGCCTGCCCTAGAAACAGCAAAGGATTGGCCCATGCTGCCTCTGTGACCAAGAATGGAATTCAAAAGGGCTGTCTGTGGCTCTCCTGAGCTTTGTTTTTGCTGGCACAGGGTTGCAGAAGGCCATCTTCTGCAAAAATGGAGCCCAATACCTATTTTAACTGGCAGAATGTGTGGGCCACCACAGGAACCCTGACATGAGCGACATCAAGCTGGCCACCGTCTACTCCGGTCCCCTAAGGTCAAACACAACGTTGATGCGGCCCTCAATGAAATCAAGTTTGACACCCATGCATTAAGTTATTACTGATTTATAATTGCTGTTAATAGTACTATTGTTATTAATGATTGCAATAGTAAGTACTACGCATGTTGCTTTAATTGCCTTTGAATTATTGTATACACTTAGCCCTGGAAACTTTAAGGCACATTTTTCCTAAAAGCTATGATTCATGTTTCATTACAGGCAAATGCTTAAGCGTGTTCTAAGCCAGTATTCCAACCACAATACGGGAAGATGTATTTGTGTAGTGATAATAATGAATCAAAGAACATTCATTATGCAGAGCTTTTTGAAAGAAACAGGAGCATGGCTAGTAAAATCAGTCCAAAGCACTTTCTCTCCACCCCCCACTAGGTGTTAAATAATGGCATGTTAAACTTTGCAAGGAGAGTGAGAGAGCAAAGGAACATTAAATGGGCTGCCTTGTCTTGCCATTTCCACATCCTTCTTTAATGTAGAAGCATAAACTAACTGAAATACTCTAGTGGTGAAATAAAGGTTACAATAAAGGCAGTATTTTGCAGATTCTTTTAGGCAGCAGTTTCACGAAAGACAACAACTATAAACATCAGCTTATATCCTCAACACCTAGGCCATACATAGGCCAGGCTTAACTATTCATTATTCCAGACTATAAATCTTTCCAATATAATGCTTTCACCTGCATAAGTGAAGGGAGGAGAAAGAAAGTTGTCAGGGATGAATTCTCTTAAATCACCACTTCAGATGGCATTCATAAGCTATGCAAGATGCCTTAATGTGAGTGCCAAAGTTGAAGGCCTTCCCTAGTCTCATTTTTTTAAAAACAAGTAGGAAATCTAGGCAAAAAAAGAGAGAAAATAGCAATAGTACTTAGATTTATATACCACTTTATAGTAATTTACAGCCCTCTCAAAGCAGTTCACAGAGTCAGCGTATTGCCTCCAATCTGGGTCCTCATTTTATTGACCTTGGAAGGATGGAAGGATGAGTCAAGCTTGAGTTGGTCAGGATCGAACTGCTGGCAGTCAGCAGAATTAGCCTGCTCTACTGCATACTAACCACTGCCCCACCACAACTCTTAATTGCATCTCTTATACAGAACTTTGCATGATGGACCACTCAATGATTGTTTGCTCTTGCATGAGCATAATATCAAGAGGCAATGTCATATTGGTTAAGACATTGGATGAATAACAGGTAATCCCAAGTTCAGGTCCAACCTGGGCCATGGAATCTTTCTGTTGTAATCTGTCAATCCAACCAATCTGCCAGGGTGGTTGCTATTGAGAAAACAGGAGCTAGTGGCCCCTTTGTATTGCCTCCTGAATGGGATAGAAATGTAACAAATAAAGAAACTATCTCATACAACAAGATTAGTGCATGCATTTTCATCATCAGTGTCAAGTATTGAGCATGGGTCGGAATAAATGGAGACAGCCTCTGAACGGTGAACTTCAGCTTTTTATTTGCATAGTGACTTCTGAATTAACAACAGTGAACTCTGCCTGATATAGGCAACCCTTGTAAGCTTTAACCAATAGCGAGCTAGGAACGCTAGCTCTTTCAACCAATAGTAACTCTCCGTTAAGGGCCAATCGGATTCTTTAGAACTGGCTAATCCAGTTTGGCCGCTGAATAGCCAATCAGAAGTTCAGGGCCAGAACCCTGCACTTTACCTCAAGCTCACACATTATTACTTTATTGTATACACAACACCCCTTCCCCCTGGCTTCTCAATTCCGGTGCGGTTACATAGTCCTTTAAATAGGAAGGTTGTCTTTTAAGTCTCTTAGATTTTTGTTGGATTGGTTGATTGCAATCCTGTTGAGGTAGGTTGTTGCTTGGCAGTGGTTCTGCCTCTAGTTCAGGGTTTATTTCTTCTTCATTGCCCACATTTTCCTCAATTCCCTGAGGTGCAAGTGTTTCTTCCTCTTACTCCGATTCCTGAGCATCATTTAATTCATCGTTCCCTTCGAACAGGTTCCCTGGATTTTCGTCTTCTTCCATACTCCCCCCTCCTCGGTTTGGTCATAGGGGAGCTGTTGACTGGCCGTTGCAAGTCGTGACCGCAATTGGTCGATATGCCATTTCCATAATTTATTGTCAAGGCATTGCACCACGTAGGATTTGGGGCCGGTTACACGTACTACTGTCACCTCTGTCCATAACTGGTCGCCCGATAAGTTCCGTGCATAAACAAGGTCTCCAACCTGGAAAGTGCGACAGTGGCCGCTGGATCCAATTGGTTTTTCTGGTTCGTAAGCAGGGTGCAGCCGGTCGAGTTGGGAGCGGAGTCTTCGTCCCATCAGTAGTTCGGTGGGAGTTCTGCCGGTAATGCTATGTGGAGTGATGTGTTGCAGGAAGAGAATTTGATTGACCTTGTCGTCGATGTTGTCATAGTCTACTTTTTGCAAGGTCTTTTTTACAAATTGAACAATGCGTTCTGCTCAGCCGTTGGTCGCAGGGTGTGCAGGCGAGTTGAGCGCATGGCGGATGCCGCGGTCAGCGAGGTACTGCTCGAACATTAGTGCAGTAAACTGTGGCCCGTTATCGGACACCAGGACGTCTGGTAGTCTGTAGGTTGCAAAGAATCTGTTCAGGATCTTGATCACTGCCTCGGAGGTTGTCGTCATCATACGATGGGTTTTCAGCCAATTGGAGTATGCGTCGACTGTAAGTAGGAAGGTGTGGCCTTTGGTTCGCCCCGCGAAATCCAGGTGGATTCTGGACCAGGGTCCACGTGGCGTCTCCCATTCAGTAGGCATGGCTTTTGGTGGGGCGTTGCTGACTTGTTGGCAATTGGGACATGCTTTAACCCACTGCTCGATTTGCTGATCCATGCCCGGCCACCATGCGTAGCTTCGTGCAAGCGCCTTCATTCGCATGATGCCGGGGTGGCCATCATGAAAAATTCTCAGCAATGCCTTCCGGAGTCGTTCTGGGACAACGACTCTATCGCCCCAGATGATGCAGCCTTTTTGGGAGAACAGTTCAGTCTGTCAGGATTTAAATGGTGCAGCGTCATCTGGCACTTGGTCCAATGGCCATCCGCGTTTTACCCAGCCTAGGACTCGGGCTAGGGTGTGGTCTCGTTTGGTTTCTCTCGCGATGTCTCGGGTGGTCATGGGCGGCGAGTTGAGTGCTTCAATCTGCAACGTGGTTGCNCCATTGGGTCATCCTAGGTGATAATATTTAGGGGGTTGGCTTGTCCCCGGCTATTATCCCTAGCAATGGTTTGTGGTCAGTTACAACAGTAAATACCGTCCCGTACACATATTCGTGAAATTTTTTCACAGCTGAGACAATTGCGAGGGCTTCTTTATCAATTTGTCCATAGTTTCGCTCTGCTTTAGAAAGAGTCTTTGAAAAGTATGCAACAGGGGCTTCGTTNGAATGGCAAAGTCTCATTATACTGCATGAGTACAGAGTCAGAAGTGAGCAGTTTTTTAACATTCCAGAATGCTTGTTCTTCCCGGTAACCCCAAACCCACAATGCTTTTTTATCTAATAACTGGTGTAACGGTTCAGCGACAGTTGCTTTGTGCGGTAAAAATACATTATAAAAATTGATGAGCCCTAAAAATGCCTGGAGATCGGCCTTGTTTCGTGGACTGGGAGCATTTGTGATAGGTCTTAATTTACTTACGGTCGGGTGGATGCCCTGGCTATCAATCCGGTACCCTAGAAACTCAACACTGTCAGTATACAATTTACATTTATTTTTTTTCACCTTAAGTCGAGCCTCTTGGAATTTTTTTAGGACGCATTTTAAACGGTCCTGTTAGATTTTTTTTGTAGGGGCTGCAATTAATACATCGTCAAAATAGGGGACCACGCCCTTGATTCCTTGTAATAACCTTTCCATGAGGCTCTGAAATATCCCTGGGGCTACACTAACTCCGAATTGCAGGCACCCCTGTGCATTACAATAGTTTGGGCCTGTGCCGTTTATCATCCACTGGTAATTGTTGAGAAGCTTGAGCTAAATCTAATTTAGCGAAAACCTTCCCGCCTCCTGGGGAATGAAGGAGGTGCTGTACCACAAGAACTGGATTCGCGTTCTGCTGCAGGGCATGGTTCAAAGTGGCCCAGTAGTCCCCACAAATTCGGATTGACCCATCTGGTTTAATGGGTGTTACAATAGGGGTTTCCCATGGAGAGTGATCGATGGGCTTCAACACCCCTTGAGCAATTAGCTTGTCGAGTTGTTCGTGAATCTTTGCTTTTAGTGCGAATGGAACTCGACGGGGCTTCAAACGAATGGGAGCTACTTTAGGATCTAAGCTGAATGAGATTGGGGTCCCCTTATACTCGCCTAAGCTGTCCGCGAAGACGTAACTGAACTCAGAGATAAGGTCCTCCTCCCAATCACAACCACCGACTCGGTTCATGCCCGCCACTTCAATGCTGAGTGGCGCGAACCATTGGAGGCCTAGTAGGCTAGGCCTGTCTCTATCGATGACCGTTAGAGGTAAGTACGCTGTGTGCTTCTTGAAGGAAAGTCGGACTCGGCAGGACCCGACGACGGGGATTCGATTCCCCTGATAGTCCTTGAGGATGAGGCGTTGAAATTTGAGGTCTTGGCGTTGGATTGTGGGGATGAGTTGCTTGAGTGTCTTCCAAGACACCATCGAGAGGGACGATCCCGAGTCGACCTCCATGTGGCACGGCTGGTTCTCGATGGCTACGGTGACTCGGATTTTCTTAGTGTCCAATGCGGAGGCGTGACCGATAGTGATAGTATGGTAAGCCTCTTCTCTCTGAACGGCTGGATTTCTGTAGGAGTGGTTTACTGGTGCTTGCCTTACAGGACAGCTTCCTGTCGATTGGCAATAGTTAGCCCCCTTTGAGGCCTGGCGGGGGCCTAGCAAGCTGCGGCAGACCCGGCCGATGTGGCCTCGTTTCCCGCACTCGTAGCAGAGCGCGTCGCAGAATTTGCATTCGGACCTGGTATGGTTGGCTCCACAGACAGCGCAAGGGCGTAGGGTCTTTGGACTTTGGTCCCAGTTGGACCGCAACCGGTGGACCCCTTCTTCGTCGCTGTCTGACAATAAAGAGAGGTCCTCATGGTGTGTTGTTGAAAGCTGCCCTTCTGCGTTGGGTAAAATTTTGCTGGTCGGTGGGGTTACCGTAGCTCGGGTTCGGCGGAGTTGTGCAGCCGACTTCCTGGTGCTTCTGCTGCAGTAGCATCGGCGATGGCATCAGCAAGGCTGATGTCACCTTTTGCCATCAGCTTGCTTTGAACGCCTAGCGCATCTAGTCCCAGAACTATTCGATCTCTCAATGCCTCTTCTAAATTGGCGAACCCTCAGAGGCCCCCCAAGTTTCGGAGGTCTGCCACGAAATCGGCTACGCTTTCCCCTTCTTGTTGGTTCCTCTGATAAAACTCGTGGCGTCTCACGAGCGTAGGCACAGTTGGCGCGTAGTGGCCTCTCAGGATGGGTTCAAGGTCGTCCCAGCTCATGGCCTTTACTTCTCGCGGTTTGGCCAGTGCTTTGGCCATCTTAAATACGGCTGGGCCGCAGTGCGTTAGGAACAACGCTCTTTTCTTTGCTGGCGTGGCATCCTTGAGGTTGTTCATCTTGAGAAACATTTGGAAGCGATCCATGTAGGATTCCCAATCCTCTTGGTTTGGATCGAACGGAGCGGGTGGTACAATGCTGCCGGACATGGTTCCGTTGTTGGCGTCATCTGTCACATGCTCGGGTTGCTTCCTGGCTTCTTCGATTCAGACGTCTCCAGATCCCATCCTCATCACCAGTGTCAAGTATTGAGCATGGGTCAGAAAAAATGGAGACAGCCTCTGAATGGTGAACTTCAGCTCTTTATTTGCATAGTGACTTCTGAATTAACAACAGTGAACTCTGCCTTATATAGGCAACCCTTATAAGCTTTAACCGATAACGAGCTAGGAACGCTAGCTCTTTCAACCAATAGTAACTCTCCGTTAAGGGCTAATCGGATTCTTTAGAACTGGCCAATCCGGTTTGGCCACTTAATAGCCAATCAGAAGTGCAGGGCCAGAACCCTGCACTTTACCTCAAGCTCACACATTGTTACTTTATTTGTATACACAACAATCAGGGCAATCGTGTGATTCTCTGTAGCAGAATCAGCAGTCTTCTAATGATCATTTCCAAGAAAGTCCCATCCATATCTTGATGCAATCAACATGGGATTCTACTGCACTGAACTGTGGTAGTTCTCCCAATGCAGATAAGAATAAAAGACACTGTCCTTGCATGTTTATGTTAATATACATCAACATAATTAATATCAAGAAATAGTGGCATGAAATTAAAAAAAATCTTCTTTTTTTGACCATAATATTTCTAAATGCTCTTCTAGGATGGATGATGGATGGATGGATTGTCCACTAGCATTGTGGTTGTGCTTTCAAACCGGTGCTCTCTAGATGTTTTGGACTGCATCTCTCACCTTATTATGCAGGAAATGGGCTGGTTCCTTATGAAATCAGAAAAGTGGAGAGTATATAAGACCCTTTAAAAGTCTTCACTGGTCAATTAATCAAACTGAGCCTTAAAGAAGTATCTACATTTGCCTAAGGAAACAGAATTGGCCAGTGTAGTGCAAAATTACAGATGGACTATTTCACTTCCTCAAGAGGAAGGCAGGGAATAAATACAGATTTATTTCCTGTCTTCCTCTAGAGAAAGTGAAATAGTTGGATGTGATGGTAGAAAGTGCATCACCCAGATATTTTCTCATATATTCATATATTCAGTCAAACAGTTTGCTCCAAAACAGAGGTTGCTAGGTAGTGCTGTACAGTGGTTGCTAGGTAGTGGTGACATGCTTGAATTCTCTCCCTTCTTAGTTATTCTGATCAGATCTCTTTGCCGGAGGTGGGGATATTTTAACTTCACGCACTTGCTTTTTTGCACCACTCACCTGAAGAGGAACAAATTGCTCTTTCTTTGCTGCTAACAGAAGCAGGGATGTAACAACAATGTTCATAATTATGGGAGGATGGATAAGATTAACTTTCTTTCCCTCTCCTCTGGAAACCTTATGAACACTGCTATTCTCTACCTGCTATATCAACCAACCTTTCTACTGGAATAAAAGTAGTTAAAACAAATAGCAGCATATCCTAGGCAAACCTCTAGAGGTCTAACATTTGTATAATTTTGATGCCATTTTAAATGCATGTTATGAGACAGATAAGTAGAAGGTTTCCTGTTTACATTGCTTTCCAAAATGCCATTGTGTTCACATGCTGTATAAACACAGAGGAGCAGGGCTTGCCGTAATAAAGGTCAAAAACCTGGCAGTCTCTTGTCTCTTATCCTTCCGTTAGAGAAAAGATCAGAGCTATAAGCGCCAGGTTGAATTCATCCAGTGAATTATTTACACATCTATATATTTTTGTTGATACCATTTTAGATTTATAAGGTGTTTCTCATCCAACCACACGGTTCTAGTTCTTGTATCCAGTATGGTAGAACTTGGAAATGAAAAACAAATAAATCGGTATTTTTTAATCCAAATCAATCTGGAAGCTGTTCTTCCAAGTAATTCCAGGAGTTATTGCCCCAAATTTATCATGTCTGTTAAACATGGTAGTGGAATGAGCACCACTTGGAAATGAAAATTAGCTTTGAAAGTGCTGCTAGGTGAGATCTGTTTTGCAATTTCTCAGAAGTTTTCTTCTCCTGTGAAAGAGGTGTTTGGGGTTTTTTCCACCACTCTTTCATTCTTCCAGTCTTTGAAAATATTTTTCAGGCTTCTGGAGCTTATTTGCTTTCTGTTACACATCCTTCCCTCAATTTTCCTGGCTTTCATGTACAAACCCAGAGATGCCAGAGCAGAAATCCATTAATAAAAACTATGATAGAGCATGGCACATGAAGAAGGAGTTATACTTTCACAGACTGATTCTGGGGCAAAACTCACTTGAACCTGCATTTTATGTATGCTCATTTACTTATTCAATCTCATGTCCACTGCACTCGGCAGAGTTTTCTCTGGTCTATTTGATGTCTTTCCTACAGTGATACTGTACTGGAAAATTCCTCATGTACAAACTATTTGAGTCAACCTGAAAATCTTACCCACATTTTTTTAGTATCACTTCTATGACAGTTTCATTCATAAAACTGAATGTCATTCTGAGGTAGAAGCTGTGTATCTCCTCTGGTAGGACCTGAATTTGTCACAAATAGAATGGCTAAGTACTTATGGACTTAGCAGTTACTGCTTTTGTTGTGAATGAATAAATGTGTTTAATAAAGATTATTGAGAGCTTGAAGTAAAGTGCAGGGTTCTGGCCCTGCACTTCTGATTGGCCGATAATAGCGACATCGGATTGGTCCGTTCAGGAGAATCTGATTGGCTATTAACAAGCCTCTCCTATTGGTTAACGGAGCTAGCGCTCCCTGTGTTTTCATTGGTTAAATACGTAAGAGCTTGCCTATATAAAGGGGGCCATTTCAGCCATTGAGCTGAGCTGTTACACCATGTTAATAAAGAGTTTGAAGTTCACCATTTTCACCGGCTCGTCTCCAATCTTAGCGCCCATGCTCAGAACATAACACTGGCGACGAAGGTGGAATGTGGAGACGTCAGAGCTGACTGAACAACGAAGAACGATAACCGAGCACGTGGCTGAAACGCACAACGGTGGAACCATGTCCGGCGGCGTCATACCACCCACTCCATTCGACCCAGTGCAAGAAGACTGGGACTCATATATGGATCACTTCCAGATATTTCTGGAGACCTACAATTTGAAGGATGCCACTACCGGGAAGAAACGGGCGGTATTCCTAACTCACTGCGGGCCGACCGTATTCAAGATGGCCAAGGCACTAGCGAAACTGGCAGAAGTAAAGTCTATGGACTGGGGCGTCCTCGAACCCCTACTGAGGGCCCACTATGCACCAATCGTGCCAACGCTCGTTAGAAGGCATGAATTTTACCAGAGAAGTCAGCAGAAGGGCAAAAGTGTTGCTGATTTCATAGAGGATCTCCGGAATCTGGGAGGCCTATGTGGGTTTGCCGACCTCGAAGAAGCCCTGAGAGACAGAATAGTTCTGGGACTAGATGCACCACATATCCAAAGCAAGCTGATGGCAAAAGGCGACATCAGCCTTGCAGATGCCATTACTGAAGCTACTGCAGCAGAAGCAACCAGGAAGTCGGCTGCCCAAATGCGCCGCACCCACGCCCTGCTTCGACAACTGGCCCGCAAAATTTCACCTCAGTCAGAAGGACAGCTACTAACTGCCTACCACGAGGACCTCAACTCGTCATCAGACAGTGACAAAGAAGAGGTCCACCGACTTCTGTCCGAACGAGACCAACGCCAGAAATCTCAGCACCAATGCGCTGGTTGTGGGGCAAGCCACCCCCAATCAGAATGTAAATTCCTCGACGCACTCTGCCATGTGTGCGGGAAAAGAGGCCATATCGGACGGGTCTGTAGAAGCAAGCAAGGACCAAGCCAGCCCTCAAGAGGGGCTAACTAACACCAACTGACAGAAAGCCGTCCTGCAAAGCGAGAACCCATGAACCACCAATGGAACAGCCCCTCCTACAGAAACAAACCCCCAAACCACTCAACGAAGCAAGAAGAGGCTCACCAAACTATCATGATTGGTCACGCCTCGTCTCTTGATGCCAAGAAGATCCAAGTGAAAGTGGCCATCGAGAACCAGCCCTGCCTGATGGAAGTCGATGCAGGATCGTCCCTCTCAATGGTTTCCTGGAAGACCCTCAAGCAGCTCATCCCTACTGTCCGGCGGCAAGACCTCAGATTCCAAAGACTCATACTCAAAGACTATCAGGGAAATCGAATTCCAGTCGAATCGAATTCCAGATACCTGACGACTACGCCCCATTCAAGAATTGACAAACAGAACTGTTTTCCCAGAAGGGCTGCATTATCTGGGGTGATAGAGTCGTTGTCCCAGAGCAGTTATGATGAGAGACACTAAGAACCTTGCACGATGGCCACCCCGGCATCGTGCGCATGAAAGCCCTCACACGTAGCTATGCGTGGTGGCCGGGCATCGACAAGCAGATGGAGACTTGGGTAAAAGCTTGCCACAAATGCCAGGAAGTAAGCAACACCCCTGCAAAAGCAACCCCAACCGAATGGGAAACGCCGAGGGGACCATGGTCCCGTATTCATCTGGACTTTGCGGGACCTACCAAAGGCCACACATTCTTATTAACGGTGGATGCCTACTCGAACTGGCTTTGGTTAAATACGTAAGAGCTTGCCTATATAAAGGGGGCTGTTTCAGCCATTGAGCTGAGCTGTTACACCATGTTAATAAAGAGTTTGAAGTTCACCATTTTCACCGGCTCATCTCCATTCTTAGCGCCCATGCTCAGAACATAACAGCTTTCTACTCTTAGAAAGGAAATATTGAGTTGGTCCTAATATTTCTGGCTAATGGCTCCTTCTCCTCTTCCTCCTCATTCTCTCTTTTTGTTTACTTGTATTACACTTTTATTTTCAGTATATTTTATTCCATTTTAATTGTCCTGGCCATTGACTGCATTTCATTAAAAAAAAAGATAGTAGTGAGATCTCACTCCTTAAGTTTCTATGAATGCAGGTGTATATGAAACGAACAAGAAAGTTAGAAAAGAAAAATAATAATTTGGGTCTATATCTATCAATTCATCCAAAAAAATCCAAGTTTCTTTTTTTAAAAAAAAAGTTTGATTTTTGTGTTAGTTCTGTAGGACAAGGAGTAGTATAGCCTGGAATCAAGAGAGGGATCAGTTTAGAGTTGTTAGGTTGCCACAAGCAATTTAGATCCAACCCACTTGGAATTCCATTAGTGCTGATCATTAGTTGATTAGATTCTTGTGTATAGGTGTGAGCAATAAATCAGCTGAATTGGAACTCAATGTATGGTCCCAACCCTTCAAAGAAAAAAGTTCTTTGGGTGTTTTTTTTTTAATGTACTGAACTGTGTGAACCAGCTATACTTTAATTCATATTTGAGGTGAATTCATAAAGCAGCTTGCTTCAAATATATATATTTTCTTTAAAAAGTTTATCTTTAAATAATCTTTAAAAAGTTATCCATAAATTCTAATGAGGAAACACCATATGGAAGCTGTTTCCATTTTTAGCAGAATGGGATGAAAAATCAAAGAGGATAGACCCTTTAGAAAATACTATTCCTGCCAAGTTTCACTCTGAATATCATTATGGGCTTTACTGCGGTAACATACATATATGCCCATCATTCTAACTCTCTCAAGTATAGTGCAGAAAATTTATGCAAAGTGCAGGAAAAAAAGTAAAAAAATAATAAGCAAAGAATATTAAGGACATGACAGAAGGGAAAGAAAAAAAGAAATAAGCTTATATTTAGCTTAAATATTCACTGTATCTCCATTACAAACCAGTCCTACACTTCCAGACTCTTAATTCTTACATTGTCTTTTGTTTGTTTGTTTATCAAATTAATTTTCCACCTATATCATCGTTCAGATGATTCTTTTGTTCTTCTTTGTTCTCTATTGTTTTTTGTTCTTTTCACTTCACCTTTGTTCTTCTCACTTCTCTGTTTCTTGAGGTTCTATCAATGCTATTCAAACATAACTTCCTCGATAGACCTCTTAAAGTATTGCTTCAATACTCTCAGGCATATAATTGCTCATGAGAATTGTCCAGAAGAGCACACCTTGACAATTCTTAAACCTCCTTAAGCACACTCACACACACAAACGCCAACAATTTCCAAAGCAACGTGTCCTCATTCTTCTACTATATCAAGGGGGCGTGCATAAGCGCACGAATGTGCCTACCATCCCTCTCCTATTGTTTCTTTTTATTTTTCTTTTATGTATCCATTTCATGTATTCATAACTATGTTTATATTTATATCTGTTATCTTATAATCGCTTGACAAATAAATAAATTAATTTTTTTTAAAAATTCTGACTACAGTTACAACAGGCCACAAATTTTTTTGAAGTGCTGTGTTCCAGAGTTTTCCTCTTATCACATCTCAAGACATTTTCATCTAGAAATCCATAATGCATGCAGCTTTGGCTGAAGCAGTTGGGGATGGTTGTCAGCCTTTTGTGGTAGGGCAAATCAAGAAATAGATAGAGACCATAAGAACAGAATCTCAAAAAATCTGAAAACGCTTTACCTTCCCCCCTCTTACACCAAAGAAGATTAAGATAAAGTCAAGTTTAGCTTCTTTTTAATTGTTTCTTTTTTTTTTACTAGGCTTGATTCATGTTTTGCTAACTGCTGTATTCTATCTCCAAGGTCACCTCTGTAAAGAAGATCAACGGTGATCTTTTTCTGGCAGATTTATTGTGGGAACCTCCCCTTCAACCTGATCAGTGGCTTGATGTTTGTTGTGCAGAACTATGGTTTTCCTCTTTTTTTATGTCTTGGTCAACAAGTCCACATGCATGTCTGTGATCACTATAGTTAGTGAAGGTATGTAAAGCATCACAACTTGGCACAGCCATCTCAATTGGTGCATGAATTTACTGAACAAAGCTTCTGCACAGGCCCAGGCCCATTGTCAACTGGAGTGTTGGCCCAATTACTCCAGTTTGATACAGAAAAGGGGTGGTGCTGCTTCACTCAATCAGGCCTTTCCATAGGCATGTCAGTAAAAAACTTTCCTGAGTCATGGTGCTCCTTTGAAGTGCAAATGATAAAAAAGGTGGAACAGGATTTGCAAGAGTAGTCAAAATGAGATGCATCCATATTGGTGTTCAACTGAATCCATTAATCTTGTTTTTCAATTCAAAGATGGCTGGTGAGGATAGCAATAGAGCTTATACTTATATAACACTTCACAGTGCTTTACAGTCCTCTCTAAGCAGTTTATAGAGTCAGCATATTGCCCCCAACAACCTGGTTCCTCATTTTACTCACCTCAGAAGGATGGAAGGCTGAGTTAACTTTCAGCTGGTCAGGATTGAATTGCTGGCAGTCAGCAGAATTAGCCTGCAATACCGCATTCTAACCACTGCCCCACTACAGCTCACAATTTAGACTTATATTCTGCTTCAGAAAGCTCTGTAAGCAGTTTACAAATGTCAGCACATTGCCCCCAACAATTTGGATCCTCATTTTACCTACCTTGGAAGGATGGAAGGCTGAGTCAACCTTGAGCCAGTCAGGACTGAACTGCTGGCGGTCAGCAGAAATAGCCTGCAATACCACATTCTAACAACTGTCCCACCACAGCTCTAAGGATTGCTTACAAAGAAGAAGAATTACTTGTTTTAAGAGAACTCTTCCAACATAGCACTTTCCACCCACAAACAGCCTGCTTTCCATACCCCCTACCATGCATTTGCTCTCTGCCCTCCCCACATGCCCATAATATATGCTCCCTGCCTCATCTAGCAGGCATGTTCCCTTTTTCCATACTAGCGATCCACCCACAATGTCCTCTGTTTCCACCTCACCCACCTACCATCTATGCTTTCTTCCTCATGCATCACCATTCACAGTCATTCTTAAAAACTTGGCATATTAGGAAAAAAAAATCCTTAATGAAAAAAAGGATGCAGATTTTTAACAAGCTTTAAAAAAGAAAAACCCAATCAGTTAAAAATTGACAAAACAGAATACTTCCCTTCAAGCATAGATAGTAGAACACGAAGGATTTCGATGGATTCTCATATCTTTAACCTTCATACTTTGTAACACTTACCATTCAATGTGTCAAACATCAAACAGTTATAAGTTAATGCAAAATATACTTTCTCACACATATGAAAACCATGCAGTAAGAATTATTCTGCACGGACCAAATTCTAGTGGACAATAAATATAAATGAGAGTGCAGTTTGGAATGAATGTGAAACAATTACTGATTAACAGCTTATTCTATATCCCTGCCACTGACTAAAAGTTATTAAAAATATTTTATTCATGGGAATTTATGTTAAAATGACAAATATGGCTATTTGATCTTCAAAAGATATAAATTCTTATTAATCCAATTCAATTTAAATCATTTTTCTCCTAAAATTAATCTTAACATATTACATTAATCATAGCTGAAAGCCATATTTAGTTCTCTCTTTCTCTCTCTCTCCTGTGAAAATTTGATACACTTGGGCTAATATCTAGAAATCCTAAATCAATTGAGATATAACAGTTTTAATTAAAATTAAGTGATTATCTTTTGACAAGATATATGTCTAGTAGCTAAAATAATAAGCATAGATTAAACTTGATATATATGCTTTTAATTACATTAATATTCTATCCTTCAAGAATTACTTGAATATTGTCCCATTCAAGTCTTAGTCATGGCAATTTTCAGATCATTCTTATCTTCACAGAAGCAACTCTAAGAAGCAGAGAACATAAAGTATACATTTGATGAAAATATGAAATTACATCTGGATCTGACAAAGAAAACTATGATCTGCTTTGCATAGGATCATATTTTCCAATAACACAAATGAATCCTAGTGAACATCAGTTTCTCCTGCCCAGCCCTGCCCTGTTGATGAAGAAATTTGGCACTCCAACATTCAGGTTCTAAACTCATCACAGCTGCTTGTCTTGAACTCAGGAAGCTAGATTAAACTGGAGATATTGATATGTACACATATATGCCAATGTAAACATATACATATATGTATATTAAGGGTTCTTTAAGAGATTAGTAGACTAGAGTTCAAAAAATTGTTAGGCCCCACAAAATCAGATTAAGGCTACAAATCCTCTACTTTGTGTCATCTAGAGGCAAGGAACCTAGTATTCCACCAAAATAGTTTGATAGCCTGTGGAGAAATTTGTGAAATTACTCACCTAAAATATATCTCTCCCTCCCACCCTTCCTTCCACCCTCTCTCCTCCCACACTTTCTCTCATCATATATCATACACAGGACAGTAATTTGAAATCTTAATCACATGATTACTGCAAGAGGAGTGGAAGACCCTGGGGGTAGAGTCAAAAGAGGAATCTGACTGGAATCTCTACATGCCCACAAGCGGTCTAAGTTCAAGGCCTTTTGAATTCTGTTAACCCTTATCTAGTGCCAAAATAGTACTGTTTGTTGACTAGGTTCCTATGCATAGGTATGAACAATAAATCAGTTGAACTGGAATTTACCATGTGGCCCTCGTCTTAGCATTTGCTGCTACTGCTTGTCCTTCTTTTCTATTCCAGCAGCTGGCTTCCTCATTATGTATTGTTTATAGTAAAGAATTTTTCTTTCTTTATCTTAAAGTTATGACATGTTCCATTTTAATGGTATTATTTCCAGGGAAGTCTAGTTAATAGAAAACATTCAATCAGTCAATAAACTGGGAGAGGGACTTAACATGACCCTTCAAGAGTTACAAAACACATATGAGCTAAAGTTAAAATCTGTTCCTGGGCTTTCCTTTCCTCTGTTTTGCACTTTTCACTTTAATTGTCCTCTCTATCTTGTCAGTACCATATTTGTTTTCTTGAAATAAGAAGTTTGCAAGGGTTCTTTCTTCCAAAATAATTACAATAATAAATAAAATAGGATCAGGTGCTCAAAAGACATAAAATGTGACATAAAATTCACAAATCCCTCCCATTTGCTTATATAAGTAATCCTGTTTAGAGATTACCTTGTTTACAAACCATTCACATTTACAAAGGTGATGAAATGTTCGTGACTAGCTCTCCTATTTACAGCTTTGCAGGTCTGTAAAGCAAAGAAAAGCTGAAATATGATCAAAAACAAAGAAACAATGTCACTTAGTAGCCGCTTCAGTTAAAGACCAAAGCAAAGAAGAGAGTCCTGTGAAAGACTTTGACAGAGGGAGTCTCCAGAGAGAGTGAATACAGCAGCTAATTGGTGGGGGATAGCGGAGCGAAAGGGAGAGGAGGAAAGGGAACAGTTTGACAGCTGAGAGAGAGCGCCGCAGAAGAAAAGATCAAGACTCTGTGAATAAAAACTTAAAATTTCTATGATTTGGATTGATTACTAGCAGAGCAGAAAAGAGACATTAGAGAGAAGAATTGGAACTTTAATGGAGAACAGTAGTTAAATGGAGAGTGGAACCATTTTGATAGAAAGCTGTGACTGTGCAGTTTGAGAGTGAAAGTGACTAAGTATTAAAGACGACTGAGGAAACCGGAAATGAAGAAAGTAATGTGACGGTGTGCAGAAGAAAGGGAAAAGAAGATGGAAGAAAGAAGAAGAAAGCTGAATAATTTCTAAGTATTAAATTCATACACATACACACTCTGTGGCCAAAACACTAATTGCTAGAACCAAACACCTGGCAGACAAGACACACATAAAGACTGAACTATGCACCCTGACTAAAGTACTGACAGCCAATGGCTTCCACAGAAGCAAAATCACTGGCTTGATCCACAAAAACACACTGCAACATAATGGAGACCTAGAAGATGAACAGACCTATGGAACAGCTGTCCTGCCCTACATAAGAGGTACTACAGACAAAATCAGTAAGAAACTACACAAGCATCACATCAAGACTGCCTTCAAAACAGGCAAATAGCAGGCATCCCAAGAAATCCCAAAGATAAAATTTACCTGCAAAACCAAGGCATATATAAAGTCCCCTGTGCATCATGCTCTGCCACATACATTGGACAGATTGATAGAAGAAAAAGTACCGACCTGGATGAACACAAAAATGCAGTAAAAAAGCTGGAACACACTTTCTCACGAGTCCAACACATGAAAGCAACAGGTCATAGCATCGACTTCAATGGCACCAAAACCCTAGCCACTATAGAAAACCCCAGCTACAGAATTATCAGAGAAGCCATAAAGATTGAAAAAAGACCTGAAAGCATGAATAGAAGAGATGATTTCACCAGACTGTCAATTATTTGGAAGCTTGCACTCACAAACAAAAAAATCTCCACACCACTAGCCAGGCAAACACCTGGACACAAACAGATCCCCCCTGATACCTCCAGCTCAAACGCACCCCAACCAGGCACTCAGATGAAACCTAGCTTCCTAATAAATGATAGCTGTCCATTTTCTCGGAGCCAAGCTGCACTAAAAGCCTCCAATACAGCAAACACAATGTTGCCAGCCAATCAAGACCAAAAAAAAACTACAAAACAGACAGAAGATATCAGAAACACCAATCAAGCAGAGCACAGCAAACTCCAAGACCAATAAACACAGACCAAGACTCCCAACCAATCAGGATGAAGAAAAAAACATTCTGGCACAGCANTCTGTCTGTCTGTCTGTCTAAATTTTAATGATGTGAGAAAATACCCAAACAAAGCTGAATGCCATACATGTAAGTACCCGCGAAAACTTAAGAAAACATATCTATCTGTCTGTCTGTCTGTCTGTCTGTCTGTCTGTCTGTCTGTCTGTCTATCTATCTATCTATCTATCTATCTATCTATCTATCTATCTATCTATCTATCTATCTATCTATCTAATAGACAAATATAATAGACAAATAAAAAAATAATACCAGAATGGTATTGAATATAATAGAATATTATGAAGCAAACCCAGGAAAACAATTGGCAATGGTTTTCCTCGATGCGCAAAAGACATTTGACAATGTTAATTGGCAGTTCATAATACAACAATTACAAAAGACTTAAATGTTTCACATAACAACAGAAATCTTGGGCTCAAGTGTGGTCATAAATCAAGGACTACCTGTATGCAGTTTGAACAATCATCTTCTGTGTGGTCAGGTGCTAATTGCTTCTTTTCTTTCTCACAAATCCACTTTCCAAGTTGTTCTATGTAATCTAAACCAATGCCAGTGGGAATATAACTGGTCCTTGCTGCTGTATTTCTGGGCTGAAAAAAAAGTTTACAACCAGAAAAAAAAATGCAGGCCACAAAATCACAGCCCGTGGAAAGAAATATCCACCTTGTTTGGTTCCAAGCCAGAGAAAGGCACTGGAGGCAAAATGGAGGATGGAGGCTGATTGGAAAGAGGGTCCATTTATTGATGAACAGAACCACATGTTTGACCACATGGAATTGAGAGTGGGGTTTTTAATACCTATTTTAAGTTTGGTACCTTAACTTCCTTAATTCTATTAGCTGTTGTCAGACTCCCATGGTGTCATGCCCCTGTCGGAATCTGATTTGGAGGGGGAGGTTGAACAGCTGACAGGGACTGGGAGTGTGTCTCTATTGGCTGTGGAAGAAACTGGGGAAGGGCAAAGTCCAGCTGGGCAGAGCAAGGGAGAGGTAGAGCAAAGGAGAGGGAATTCAGAGGAAGACCCAGGGCCACCCACTCTTCATCCTTGGGCACGCAGGCAGGAACGGAGAAGGGAGCAACATGAGTTGCATGGCTTATGAGGGAGGAAAGGGCCCTGATTCCCTTCATCAGCTGCAGCTGGGAACACAGTGTTTAAAAAGGGAAACTGTTGGGAGCAAGTCGTGAATTTATCTGGTATTGTTGTGGCTTATCTGTGTTCCTGGCATCTTCCCAACAATGTGAGTTTTGCCATCTTTCAAGTCTGAAAGTCTTTTTCTTGCCCTGTCAAGTTAATTACTGCAGCTTGGTTTGTTTGGATTTTTAGTTATGGTCTGTATGTACCTTGTTTTGGACTGAATTTTCTCCAGTTAAAGGCTGTTCTGGGAGAGTTTTTCTTCAGCCGAAGGTAACCTGGACATTGAGGGCAAAGTTGGAGATAATAAAGGGACTCTTCTTGCTTATTTGACTGTGTTGCCTTTGTGCCACACCCCAGGTAATACACAGGGGGCCATGTAGCAGCTATGTAGGGGTCATAGCTAGCTCTATAGGTAATGTACAAATCCTAGGTGTTTGTCTGAACTAAGTTTGGTTGAAGTTTCTGAAGGTGATGCAGTGAAGGCAATTCCTATTGTGGCTGGCAGCTAATCCTACTTTTGTTTGCTGCAGGGAATTTCAAAATATCCTGTCTTGAATGGATTTCTGCCTGCAGTATTTGCTTTGCCTATGAATAGAGCTATCTAGGTATTGGCTTCTTTTAATAAGCTCTTTATCTCTTAAGTGTAGGCATCTGCTGAGGGCTACTAAGAAAGATGGGGGATGCCTCCAAGAGCATGTTTCTTATTTCTTCCTTTAGGGAAATATAATATTCTGCCTTTTTTAATATTTCCTACAATATTTCATTATTCTAGAAGGGTTGGGTGCTGACTTTCTAGAAACCCAAATGCAGCATGCGGAACATTCAAAATCCCTTTAAGCAGCCACATTTTGTTCAGAGGATGCAATGAGATGGAATGAAGTGTTTTGCACATCCCTATTTTGAAGCATCTGGCAATTTCAAGGGTTCTGGGTAAAAATATTTATCTAGGAGCCAATAAAGCAACATCAACAAGACAACAACAATTGTGTTCGACCATTAGTTTTCAGTTATTGAATTAGTTCTTTTCCTTCTAACTGATTCAAAATTTTCCCCTTGGATATTGTATAGGGAGGAAGCATGTCAAAAACAAAACTAGAAAGAATAATCCAAACTGAGTTAAAATACGTCTAAAAGCTTTCTTTGCTCTTAGTTTTTCTGCAAATAATTAGGAGTTGTTGTATACACACAAGTTGTTTAAAAGAGAGGGGTGGAGAGGGAGAGGGAGAGAGAGAGGGAGAGAGAGAGAATCTGAATCTAAAACAGAAATACAAAATCATGCATTCAGGCAATAATGAAGAACTCACCATCATTAAATTATTCTTATCACAAATACAATATTTCTATTTGTGTATACTCCAATTTTTGGAGTCCAGTCAGTTTAAAAACACTAATTTTTTCATGTGCTAAATATTTTTTTTCATAAGCTAATGTGCTTTTTTTTATATCAGTTGATATTTCCTTGTTTGCTGTCAATTCCCTGATTACTGATATAATTCAAAAATATGCCAGTCATTTAACTTCTGTTGTTCATAACAAATTCTCATATTCAGCTGCCTTTGACATAATCAGTTTTGTAAATTAATGCTTGCTCTCTCTCTCTCTCTGCATGAAGAAGAGTGTGGAGATGGATGAAGAAGAAATTGGGCAACTCTATGTCCTGCGTAATAAAGAAGACTCAATAAATTATAAATATAATAGAAATAAGTGATACTTCTACCTTGACATGGGACTTCTGTGCTCTGAGGAAGATGACAGTTATACCAGAGGTTCAACTTGACAGGTCTTAGCAGAGAAGTAGTGTTCCGAACTAACAGGCTCGGAAGCCTGCAAACCTGACTGGCCCTTTACACAAAAGGCTCGTAATCCTGCATATTTGATTGGTCCGTGATTGGTCATTCCGGACTAATCTGATTGGCTAGTTAGTGGGCTGCCGCGATTGGATGCTCCAAGCACGGCAAACTTAAACCATTGGACGCTATGACAGCAGCCAGCTCTATAAAAGGAGCTGCTGTTGTCAGGCTCTTTTGCTCTGTTTTCCTGAAGTCACAATAAAGAGTTGAAGCCACTATTCGATGTCTCGTCTCCGTTATTGCACCTGCTTTCCAGGACAGAACACTGGCGACAAAGGTGGGATGCGGAGACAATAGAGCTGACTGAGCACTCGCAAAGCATTGACAGAGCACGTGGCAGACATCGCGCAGATAGCGGCAGAATGACCAGCAGCGCTATACCACCCGCTCCATTTGATCCAGCAAACGAAGATTGGGATTCGTATATGGACAGGTTTCAAATGTTCCTGGAAACCAACAATCTGAAGGATGCTACACCTGGCAAGAAATGCACGGTTTTCCTAACGCATTGCGGACCCGCCGTTTTCAAAATGGCAAAAACACTAGCAAAACTGGCTGAAGTCAAAACCATGGATTGGGACACCCTTGCCCCCATCCTCAGGGCTCATTATGCCCCAGCAATCCCAACCCTCATCAGAAGACATGAGTTTTACCAGAGGGAACAACGGGAAAGTGAGAGCATCAGGGACTTTGTAGCTGACCTCAGGAATTTGGGTGGACTATGTGGTTTCGCAAATCTGGAAGAAGCCATGAGGGATCGGATTGTCCTTGGTCTAAGACACCTCACCATCCAAAGTAAGATTATGGTGAAAGGAGACATCACCCTCACAGATGCCACAGCGGATGCTACTGCAGCAGAAGCAACCAGGAAGTCAGCAGCCCGAATGCGCCGAGAGAATGGGGCCAACCGCCAACTTGCCAGCGACACTACAATACCCACAGAGAGACACACAACAACAGCCCACCATGATGACATCGAGTCCTCATCAGAAAGTGAAGAGGAAGAAGTCAACAGACTCAGAGCGCGATCAGCGAGACCAGCGAGTTTGTAAAACCAATTTTAAATGTGCCAGATGTGGGGGAAACCACCCACGAGCAGACTGCAGGTTCCTAGACACCATCTGTCATTCCTGTGATAAAAGGGGCCACATCGCCAAAGTGTGCAGGAGCAAACGAGGATCCAGCCCCAAGAGAAATGAAAATAGCTTCCAGCAGACATCAGGCAACCACCCATCAAACAGGGACAGCCCAAACCACCAATAGAACCAGTACAACAGAAACTGAATGTTTGCTACCACTACCAGATGAGAGAAGGCACACCAGACCATCACCATCGGCCACACTTCATCAGTGGATGCAAAAAAAATCCAGGTAAAGGTCACCATTGAAAATAAACCATGCATCATGGAAGTCGACTCCGGATCTTCCCTATTGATGGTCTCCTGGAAAACCCTCAAGCAGCTGATCCCTGACATCCGCCGCAAGGATCTCAGCACTCAAAGACTCATATTAAAGGACTACCAAGGCAATTGAATCCCGGTTGCTGGTTCCAGCCACGTTCAGGTCTCGTTTAAAGACCACACCGCAACTCTACCTCTCACCATCGTCGACAGAGACCGACCCAGTTTATTGGGATTGCAGTGGTTCACTCCGTTAGGAATCGAATTGGCAGGCATCAACCAGGCTGTAAGCGAAGACTGGGAGGTGGCCCTCATCCAGGACTTTCAAGAAGTTTTCACCGAGCAACTAGGCAAGTTCAAGGGGTCCCCCATTTCGTTTAATCTCTGCCCTGATATCGCACCCATTCGTTTAAAGCCACGCCGAGTTCCCTTTGCCCTCAAACCAAAAATTGATGAGAAATTGGACAAATTAATAGCACAAGGCATGTTAGAACCCATCAACCACACCCGATGGGAGACCCCAATAGTAACCCCCATAAAACCTGACAGATCTTTGAGAATCTGTGGGGATTACAAGGCCACCCTGAATCACGCGCTTCAACAGAGCGCCTATCCAGTTCCTGTGGTCCAACACCTTCTTCACTCACTTGGGGGCGGAAAAGTATTTGCGAAGCTTGACCTGGCCCAAGCATATCAGCAGCTGCCAGTAGACGCAAAGACTGCAGAAGCCCAAACCATAGTCACACACAGGGGTGCATTCAAGTGTAATAGACTCCAGTTCGGAGTAAGCGTAGCACCTGGCATTTTGCAAAGCTTGATGGAAAGGTTGTTGCAGGATATAAAGGGAGTTGTACCCTACTTCAATGATGAGTTGTACCCTACTTCGATGATGTGTTGCCCCTACAAGAAGTCAGTTAGAAAAACGCCTAAGAACCGTCCTACAAAAATTCCAGGATGCAGGACTCAAAGTCAAGAAGGAAAAGTGCCAATTATGCACTTAGAGGGTTGAGTTTCTTGGCTACCTTCTCAACAAACAAGGAATTCACCCCACCGAAAAGAAATTGGCTGCTATTAAAAACGCTCCAAGAACTAGAAACAAGACAGACCTCCAAGCCTTCCTGGGTCTCATTAATTTTTATCACATCTTCCTACCCCAGAAGGCGACTGTTGCTGAACCCCTGCATAGGCTCCTCAACAAGAAGGCTTCCTGGTTTTGGGGACGTCGAGAGGAGCAGGCTTTCCAGCAAGTCAAAGACCTTTTAACATCAGATGCAGCGTTAATCCAATATAACAAAACACTACCCTTGACTGTGACTTGTGATGCCTCACCTTTCGGGGTAGGAGCCATCCTGAGCCACATTTTACCAAATGGTACGGAGGCACCTATCGCATTCTTTTCAAGAACTTTATCTAAAACTGAAAGGAACTATAGTCAGTTAGATAAAAAAGCCCTTGTTATTGTATCCGCAATTAAAAGGTTCCACGAATACATGTATGGAAGATCCTTTTCCATAATCACAGACCACAAGCCATTGCTTGGCATTTTGGCAAGGGATAAACCAACTCCCCACATCCTATCGCCAAGAATGACATGATGGTCGGAGTTCCTAGCCACCTATGACTACCAGTTAAGACATCAACTGGGGAAAGCCATTCCCCATGCTGACACCTTAAGCTGTTCACCATTACCTGAGTTCCTAGACAACCCAGCTCCTACCCTATCCATGCTACAAATCAAGACGCTTCCCTCACCTCCACTAACTGCGCAGGATATCACATTAGAAACAAAAAGAGACCCTTGTTTGGCGCGAGTCCTCAGCTGGATGGAGAGGGGATGGCCAGAAATCGAACCCAACGACACGTTCAAACCCTTTAAAAACAGACAAACAGAACTCTTCTCACAAAAAGGGTGCGTGTTGTGGGGAGACCGAGTAGCCATCCCAGAAAAACTACAAAAGAAAGTCCTGAAAGTGCTGCATGATGGACACCCGGGCATCGTGCGAATGAAAGCACTGGCAAGGAGCTACGCCTAGTGGCCAGGTATGAACAGACAAATCGAAGCCTGGGTTGCCACCTGTAGCAAATGCCAAGAAACACGTTCGGCTCCATCAAAAGCACCACCAACGGAATGGGAAACGCCCAGGGGTCCATGGTCCCATATCCACATCGATTTTGCGGGACCTACAAAAGGACACACTTTTCTAATTACAGTAGACACCTACTCGAACTGGCTCGAGGTGAAAAAGATGAAGACCACCACCACAGATGTGGTCATCAAAAAATTGAACAGACTATTTGCAACACACGGATTCCCAGATGTTTTGGTTTCCGACAATGGCCCGCAGTTTACTGCCTTGGCGTTTGAACAATACCTAGCGGACTGAGGGATACGCCACACCTTGACATCACCTGCTCACCCGGCGGCCAATGGCAGGGCTGAACGAATGGTTCAGTTCACTAAAACAACCTTACACAAAATGGACCAAGGGAACATCCATAACAGAGTCACCAGAATGCTCCTCCTCCAACATATTACACCAAACAGCACCACAAACAAAAGCCCAGCCGAACTCCTAATGGGAAGGAAACTTAGATCACATTTGGACCGTCTACACCCTGCCTACACCCCAGAAAAGCCCCTGGGTTCCAGCAGCAGACATTGCACATTTAAGGTAGGAGACCTCGTATTCGCAAAGAACTTTACGGGTGACTCATTGTGGGTCCCTGCCAAAATAACACAAATTACAGGCCCCCATTCCTACCAATTAGAAACCACAGATGGAAAATTGTGGAAACGCCACATAGACCAGCTGCATTCCAGGCTGACAACTACTCCCTCCACAAACTCTGAACTCAGAACCAGAGTGGGAAGGGAAACCGAGGATTGTGAAAATGAACTAACACCTGGCCCTAGACACGCAAACCCACAGTCTGCACAATCAAGCCCAGCATATTCACCAGCTGAACAGGAGCCGGGGCAGATGATCGTCTCTCCAGGCAGCAGCAGCTGGGCGGGGTTAGCGAGTCCAGAGGATCCAGATTACAGGAGTGAAGGAGACGTTGAAGGTATCCCCAAGTCACCTCCAAGGTTACCCAGCACAGAAGCCAAGTCACCTTTACAGCGGGACACGGCGGGCAGTCCACCAGAGCCAGCGGCCAAGCAAGAACAGGTGGAACAACGCAAATCAGGTAGACAGGTGCGAAGACCTGCCTACCTGTGCGAATACATCACCCCACCCCTGAGATGGAACCTAGAGGGGAGGGGTGTTCCGAACTAGCAGGCTCATAAGCCTGCAAACCTGACTGGCCCTTTACACAGCAGGCTCGTAATCCTGCATATTTGATTGGTCCGTGAACAGCGAGTCGTGATTGGTCATTCCGGATTAATCTGATTGGCTAGTTAGCGGGCTGCCACGATTGGACGCTCCAAGTGCGGCAAACTTAAACCATTGGACGCTATGACAGCAGCCAGCTCTATAAAAGGAGCTGCTGCTGTCAGGCTCTTTGCTCTGTTTTCCTGAAGTCACAATAAAGAGTTGAAGTCACTATTCGATGTCTCGTCTCCGTTATTGCGCCCGCTCTCCAGGACAGAACAAGTAGGATAAAAAGTGTCTCCCCCATAAAAAAGTATAGTAAGACCTAAATTACAGAAGCCCAAAATAGCTTGGTCATTGCCCAGGTCCACAAGGATCCCATTAGGTGTTTGAGTTCCTAGACATCTGGTGAAAAATGGGTTACAGATTCTCAGGACTTTTGGCTGATCAACTAGGCCAACAGAACTACTGGAAGAAAAGGTGCTTACCCATTACAAATATATAGAGATAGAAATCCTTTAATAATACTTTTAACATCATCAAACATGCACATCTGCCTATAGAAAGGACTCAGTGGGTGGACAAAAATGCCAAATCCAGTTTAAACATCCATCTGACTCTACAGTGAACCAAAATAAATAATAATTCATACATAAATAAATACTCAAGACTGAAATCAACCCTTTGAAAGTTCCATTATCGTCTTATTTTTGAACCTACAATATTAGCCGTTGTACACACACACACACACACATTCACTTTGCTTCCTTTTAGGGTAAGCAACATGATGCCAAATGCAGATATATAGTAAGAAGAAGTAAACAAAAGAAATTGGAGGCAGGAGATAGGAGAAAAGAAAAGGAAATTTTATTACATTTAGTTTACCCCAGCATCAATCACTATACTGCTCTGTATTTTTCTGCCACTTCAACCATGCCCACTTCCACCACATCCCTACAGCACTTCACACTTTATCTTTTGTTCTTTAAATTTTTTACCTCTCTCTTTGAAATGATTCATCAATTCCATCCAACCATGACTTTCTTTCTTTTCTTTTGCAAATTTTATTGGTTTTTAAAGACAAACAAAAACAAACAAAACATAAAAACATCCAACTTTCTTTCATAAGTGTACAAGCAGTGTGTTGGTTGGTTTACAATTTTTTTGTGCATCCATTTCATAGTCTCAATTATAGTTACATTGCATAATAACTCATATTATCAATCAAAAATTGAATACCCTAGGGTCACTATTAAACAATCATTTGACTGTAATTTTGTTCATTCATACTTTGCGAGATAACTATAATTTACTTAGTTTATTTTATAACAATTCACATAATCCTCCCAAATCTATCCTAAAGACATTTTATAGATATAATAACAAAAAAAGAAATACATCTTTATATATTCATTATTTTCTAAAATTCTACATGTTCTATTGTTGTATTTTATTATCTAACCATTGATAGAAAAGATCCCAAATTTTATAAAATTGTTTATCCTCTTGTTCTCTTATTTCAAATGTCAATCTACTCATTTCATTCCAATATTTTCTTAATAGTTTCCTCCTGTGATCCAACCATGACTTTCATGGTGCCCTTTCATCTCAACCCATCAACTCTTCCTCTTCAGCAATCTGATCCTCATACAGTCTCTATATGACCAAACTGCTGAATGTATATGTCTTTCATACATTTCCCTCACTGGTAGGACTTTTCATGAGAAATATTGAAACTAGAAGCCTTGAAGGGTAGAGATTTGAAGACACAGCTTTTGATGAGTCAATTTTATTACAATAATTAGAAAAGGTGTTTATGAAGAAATCCTTCAAGTGCAGCATGTAAGTTGCAAGCCATATATTTAGCAAAGCTCAAAATTAAATCCCTCTATCCTGCCTTTATGGCTTGACAGGCTGAGAGCTATCCTCTGGGGGAAAGAAGAAGTTGACATCTGAATTTTGTTACTGTAATGGGCCACATCTCTCCTTCTAGTCTTGCTGGATTTAGCCTTCATACCTTTCTATTTTTTTCCCTTCCTCCCCATCTTGATTAGGACATTAGAGGCATTTTCCCTGTTCCTAGCAGGGCCTATGAGCTTTTTCCACTCTGTCACTGTATTTATAGGAGCTGGGGGAGAAAACTTCCTCTTCCTCTTTCATGCTAGGGAGGAGATAGAAGACGAAGAGGTCCAACACAGAGATCTATTTGGCAAATCAGTTCAATCCAGAACTCTCCCTCTCCAACAGAGTTCAGAGGCAAGGAAATTTGAATAGACCCAATAAAAGTAATCCTCTGGGAGGACACACTGACCAAGGGTCCCACTATGTCCATGGCTCTTTCCAGTCTTTAACCCATCTCCTCCATTTTAGGTGGGAGGAGATGGAATCCATCTCAATTCCATCCCTAAAATTCCCTCTCCCATCTCAAGGAGAAGGCATCTGTTCCTCTGGTAGAACAATCACTATCACACTAGATTGAAAACCTAACACTTCTATCTCTGTGCCTAGAAACTTGGTTTTGTCTAATTACTGTACATGGAGCTACCATAAAAGATGGAGACATCTATATCCTTTGCTGCCTTCCAGAATCTCTTTATTTAGAAGGAATCCTATATATTCTATAATTCAAAAGGCAACCCATTGGAGTATTCTCCAACACCAGGATTCAAAACCATCTGTACTCTTTCTATCCAGCTTCTTCAAAATCCAATTTTCACTTTCATAGACTGTCACATGGAAAGTCACTGCTTGGATGATTCTGCTCTTTGTAATATATCTTTGTGGGGAATAATAGGGAAGATCAAATGTCAGAACTTATTATTGCAAATCTGAGTTCTCCTGATTAAGCTTCTTGAAAGGGAACCAACTCATTTCCCAACAAGCCAGTTCTGGGGTGCTTAGGACATCTGCTGGAAAAATGACCCTTCCCCCCACCCCCAACAAATTCAGCATTTAATCATACCAAAGACAGGTAGTATCTATAAGAAAATCTTGGGCAAAATGACCTGAACTTCTGCAGATAAATTTAGAGTTGTAAATGCTAGATGATGCTTCTTTATAGCTGACAGTAAATTCCTAATGACTCCCAAATGCATGGATTCAACATCTGAAGATTCTTGATGAGCAGATGGAAGTGGGGAAAGAGGAAATGATAAAGTAATAGCATCTTTCTTTTCCCCTGTACTTCTGCCATAATTCCTTGAGAATTACGTACCCATACAGAATTGGATTAATTATTCTATTGGAATGATACCTGGATTATTGTAAGGCAAAATATGGATGAATATATAAAGTTTGACCAATCAAAAAGTGTCTGTTTCAGCAGAAAATAACCCACATGAATACACTCTGTATCAGTGGTGGGATTCAATTTTTTTTTTCTACCGGTTCTGTAGGTGTGGCTTGGTGAGCTTGGCATGGCTTGGTGGGCATGGCAAGGGAAGGATACTGCAAAATTTCCATTCCCCCCCCCCCACTCCTAGGGGAAGGTTACTGCAAAATCCCATTCCCTCCCCACCCTACTAGCCTGCTTTCCAGCTCTGTTCTCCTGTGCAGGGCAACAAAAGAAGACCCAGCCAATCAGCTGGCACTTGGGAGACAGAGAATAGATAGGGACAGGGGCAGTCAGACGTGGTATTTGACAGTTCTCTGAACTACTCAAAATTTCCACTACTGGTTCTCCAGAATTGGTCAGAACCCGCTGAATACCATCTCTGCTCTGCATGCCTAGTGGTCATTTTAAGTCCTGCTAGAAAGATTTGTTGATTTGCAAATATGATTGTTCTATCCTCACTACACATTAGACTGTGTGCAGATCGGCATGCAGCTAAACCCACCTGTCCTCCAATAAAACAGACCGTGTGTGTAAATCTGAATGCTTTATTGAAAGAACAGGATATGGTGAACTGGGGAAAATAGGAATACATATAATGAGAACCAGTACAAGATAAGGAACAATTGAGTATCTGCTGAACATAACAATTAATAAATACAAGTAATCTAAATCTCACCAGTGATGCTGTGTGTTTGTCTTTGGATGACTATGTGCCACAGATGAAGATGAATTCTTCCTAATCTGTGGCACATAGTCATTTGTTTCCTTAAAAAATAATAAGATGGATTCTTCCTTGTGCTTCTGCCTCCTCCAAATGCTAAAGGAAAATTTAGTCTGGCACTTGTTTTGAGAGTGTGGGCTGATGGGTAAAAGGGTTGGGTCAGCTTCAAAACATGATAGATTGGTATTTGTCCCTCCAGTCACTAGATGGGCTAGAGCGCAACAACAGTATATATAAAATTATATGTTGAGGCATGACAATAACTAACACAAGAAAACATATCAAAATTTGTGATGTTTTATTTCAGATCTGTCCTATTGTATCAAAAGCAGAAAAAAATAAGATCAATCAATTACGGTAATAATGAAACTGCTCAATCTAGTGCATCAAAGTTCTGTGGAAAATGGATATTGAAAAAGAACATTCAAAAACCTGAAAGGCAACAATTTATCTCAACAACTCCCTTTTAATTAGGAAGTACATTTATAACAGTACCCTGATTTGGATTAATTTGGTGTTGAATATCAGAAGCTAGCATATTATTCTGCAGAATAACATATGAGGAAAAAAGGTTAGTTAATTTAATTCTTCTTTCAGCTTGTCATTCAACTTTCTCTTAATTAACACACCTAAGCTTTTAACATCTTCCCATTGGTTTTTATTCAGATGGGAGCAGTTCTTACACTTGCCTTTGCAAGAGTAAATTATTTTACGGACTTTGAGATTTTTGTCATCCTTAAGTAGGATTAATTAGGTAGAAAATTCTGCAGTATAAATCTTATTTCCTTGTAACTGAACAATCACTAATTACATTAAAATAACTATTAGAACTTATGTTTGCTCATGGAACTGGGACGTGTGAAGCCAGACTGACAGGTAAGGAAGGGAGAAGGAACTATTCCCACATAAAAATGGTTAGAAAGATACATAGGCTTTGGATGTTAATCCCTTCATTTATTGTCACACTTGTTTTACAGGGTCTTCTCATTTAATGTCCATTCGTTCAGTGACCATTTGAATTTACAATGACACTGAATGAAAAGGATTTATGATGGGTCCTTATAGGTGCAGCACAACAATCCTGCAGTCATAGTTTGAGCGGTTGGCACTCAACTCACAATTACGACATTTTGACATCCTGTGGTTGCATGATTACCATTTGATACATTCACTGCTGACTTCTGACAAACAAATACAGTGAGGAAGTCAGCAGGAGGTTATAAATGGTGATGCGGCAATCATGCCCTATTACAACTGCCATCGTAAGTCAGAAGGGACATGTGATATTGCACCCATGACTATGTTGCTTTATTACGGTGTTCCCAATCCCAATTACCACCATTCTCTTGGTTTGTTATTTGCATATTTAAGACATCAGCCAGTTTCTTTTGCATGTCTGATGTCAGTTTTGTAGCCTATCATTTTAAATCGACTTTCAAATCAGTATCAACTTTATCAGGTAAAACTTGTTCCTTTCCCATAGCATCTTTTGAACACAGTCTATTTATAGAAGCAGACACTCTTAAAATTAATTTCCAGGTCCATTGTTCAAAAATATCCTTCAACATGTCCAATGTTTTTGCTCAATTCTGGTATTAGTAAGTCAAATTTAACTGTTTTTTTCTTTCTACTTTAACTGTAATCTAATTCCTTCTAGTACCCTCTAGCATATAATTTTTAAATTTTTATCATACTATTTTTTAAAATATTCAGAACAAAAGCATTTTCCCATGGGAAGTATTTTTATAATTCCCAAATTTCAAAATCTTATTTCAAATTTATTTGGACCCTTAGTTCACTTGTAACTTTCTAAAATCAAAAATGTAATCATTCTTTTGCTGCTTGTCCAAGAAAAATGATTAAGTTCTTAAACTTGTGTATAAAACTTCTTTTCGCTTAGGATTGAAGGTAGCTCACCCAGAGCTGTAAAGCTTGTCATTCTAAAGGTTGGTTGGTTGCTTGTTTTTTTACTTTCCCAGAAATAAAGTCTATTTCCTGTGACATTCAGTGACATCTAAGAAAGGTCAATTTGATTGCCTGTTGTTGGTTTATTATTAATCATCATTTTCAAAGTAAAATCTCTCTTCAACAGATTTCATGCATGATTGATTAGAACAAAAATGGAGCTTGGGTTTTACATTTTAGCCATTGATTAATTTCAAAAGATTTACTCAGCACATTTAGCTCTTTGTTAAATGTCCTTGTAATTTTTTTTCTATTTAAATGAATGAGAACTATATGTCATTCTAATATCATCAATGATAGTTTTCTGCTGTCTAATCAAAATTGCTTCACAAGTCACAGCGTGGTGTTTTTTGAAATAATAAGATTTCTGGCAATGGAAATATTTTGTGATTTCCATAAATTGCAAATGGAACCCACTGCATTGTTTTTCTCTGCAAACTGGGTAAAATCCCAAATAGTTTTCCACTTATTACTTGTCAACAGTTCATATTAATTTTGTCCCCTTAACTATTGTCCCAAATTTATTTTATGCACGCATATATACCTTCAACATATCATCATCATTTCCACAAGAGTAAATTTATTGTCCTGAAATTCAAAATATTGCTGGTGTTGGCCATAAGTCTTTTACCTAGTGAGCCAAAGAGGATGTCAGGAGGTATATCTTTCTATTTTTTTAAGTCTAGTTGTTCATGAAGAAATAATTAAACATCATGTGATATGAAAAGATATTAAGATATATTGCTCTTCTTTAAAGAGATATATATTCAAGGTACCTACAAAGGAGGCTTCTTAAGCTAGTTTTGTTCATAAATTGCATCTTTCCTTATCAATCATCAACATTATCATGAAGGGCTGGGTGTTAAGGTTTTCCCTTTTCTGAATTTCTTTCCATTGGCCCCAAAATACCTAAGGCTGTTATAAAAACACAGTTTCATTTGGCATGAAAAATATTTTTTGAAAGCAATCACATTCTTTTATAGGGCATATCAGAAAAGAAATCTGGTTGTTTCCCAAAAATATATCATAACTATTCTTCTTCCTAAAGGTAAGAAAGAACGCTCAGCCCAAGGTCACTGAGATGACTTTGCATTTAAATTAGGACTCAGACTCATGGTGTCCAAGTTTCTAACCTGGTTCTGTCAACCACTACACCAGACTGATCCCTACTGGTAGTTAAGAATCCCAAATTCTTGTGTCTTTCTTATATGTTGATTGTATTTGCATGTGTGGCCACCATGCCAAATCAATCCCTTGATTAGTCAGTTCCTGTTGGATTTGAGTTCCCCTTTGTCATTCAAAGTGTCGTTATAGCTTACATTTTTTCCATATTAATCACATTCAGATACTTTCATATAGTGTCTTTCTTTGATGTTTTTCCTTCTTTGACTTTTTAAATACTCCTAGAATTTTCATCTAGGTAGCAACTATCATAGATAACACAGGTAACAAAGTGGAGCATTGAGAAATATGGGTGCCACAGAAATCATTCTTTTAAGACAGTGTATAAAACAATGCTTCTATAGATAGATTCAGTCTAGAGGCAGAAGTAGGAAATCTATGTTTGAGATGCAATAGCTCTCCTTAGTTGTAATTCATCAGCATCTGCAGAGCCAGAGTCCCTGCTCTGGACATTATGAGTTAGGTGCCCTAAAAATATCATGTAAACTAATCTTCCTTTTGATTTGCCTTTTCCCCCTAGTCTTTCTCATTAAGACTGGTCTCTGTCCATCTTCTTAATAGTCAGCTTCGTATTCTGCTTGATCAGTAGAATATGTGTTGAAGGCATCTAATAACCTGTTACTTGCTGTGTTGACTTTTTCTGTTTCTCTCCCTGACCATTCATTTTGTTACTCATTTTTCTTCTCTCTCTATTCCTACCAGATCCTGTAATCTAGGATCTTATCTTTGATCTTCCTGAAGTATCTTGATCTGAGCAAAGTCATTCTTTTATTAGGGAGACCAACTGACAATTTTGTTCAAGAAATAATAATGGCTCAGACAACTCTGATTTGGTCTTGTAATTCTGGTCACAAAAGTATACACTTCACAATAAACCTGTTTTATGCATTAAAATATCTTCATTTGTGCTGAAGAGCGGATAATTGATGAATGTTTATCTCATGGTACCTGGAGGATTTAAACTGTTTATTGCTACTTTCTCCATATTTTACATTGATTTGTATTTTGCTCATCTAAGAATGCAGGAAGATGGAACAGGTGAAGGTGCTTTCTTCATCTTTTCATTCATTTGCATCAACACATCTGCATATAAATAGCAAATCAGACCTTTGTACAATTCTTGCCATTGCTTTATTATAGATTACTTCATAATCTAATCTTGTGATTGACTGTTACAGGTACAGTCCTAGTAAGTGATTGACGAATGTAGCATCTCCATTATGATGCTGTGAAGATGCTACATTTGTCAATCACTTTTTTGTGATGCAATGGGTTCCCAGGGTTTAGCTACCCCTTTCATTTATCATTATTATTAATAATTCCATTGACAGAACACAGGAATGCACAGGCAAGCAAGTAAGAAATGGTGATATCTTTTCAAAATATTAATTATTAGAACAAAGGACGTAGTTGTTGCTTGTTTGCCTGGACAAATTGAGGACAACATTGTTGATTGCCTGTGGTTTTGTTTACTGCATACCAATATGATTAATAAGGTATAGAAAGCCAGCATCATTAAGCCAATGTTTTGCTCTCATGATAAAGATTAGCACCTTTGTGTCATACTTCACTGTCAGTGACTCATTTCAGGCCCGTCACATAATGAAGATATTAAGACGGGAAAAATCCCATTTATTCCATCCAGCTGGAGACTTATCACAGAACTACAGAGCATGATGCTTTATTTTTTTTTCTTTTCAAGAAATAAATGAAACATATTTATAAGTTTCTAGCGATGTGAATGGCAAATAAGCATTTGACTAATAACCTCCTGTTTATTTCTGCCCCCAACGACCAAGATAAAATTAAAGCTTATGTTTACCTAGTACACAGAATTATTTTGCTTATGCAGAGTATTAAACTCCACTGTAGGCATAATAAAGTAACCTGTATTTTGTAGAGCCCAAGATGTGCCTCAAACCACCTAGCCTTTTCTAAACAGCCTTTTAAGCATTCAGGAATCTTTTAAAACCCATTGGCAGTTTGTTTTCTTTACTGTTTTTATTTCAGGTCCTATTAAAGAAATATGTTTAATTGCCTTTCTGTGTCTAATGGAGGAGGGATAGCTATAAAAGTCCTTCTTTTACTCTGTTTACATAGTTTCTTTTCAATGTTCTCTTATTTTACTTCCAGTGCCCAAAAGTCTTTCTATTTCTTAGAAATTGACTTTTATACTTCCATTCTCTGAGAGAGATGGTCAGCTAGAAATAGCAAACATAAAGAAAAGAAATAAAGAAATTTGTTGGAGAATTAAGGCAGGCGAGTTGGACAAGCTTTCGCACAACATCCCATTTCACTACAGTTTGTCATTGTTTCCCTTTTTCTTGGTCACTCTTCTTCATCATCTCCTCTGGTGTTTTGTTCACTTTGTCTTTTTTAGCAACCTTATTTTAAAAGGCTGAGATATGGAAAACCTTCCCTCACAAGAAGTCTTCTATCAGCTTTAGGAAGTATGCTACTTTCTTTGCAAGCAGCGAAATAGTTTTCAACCAGTTCTTCTACTACTCTTTGTCCTGAATCAGGTCAGTTTTACTGAACCCCAAACATACTGCAACTGAACTTTTTTAAGGACTATTTATTCCATCATGCCAATGTGCATTCAAGCATCAGGCTGTAGCTTCTTAGTCCATAAGGCCAAAACTTATTCTACTCTGCTCTGAATCTTTGCTCAAATGACAAGTACTTCTTAATTTGAAGTTGAATTATATTCGTTAGAAATCAGATCAGAGGCATTTAGAGGTTTGTAATGAAGATTATCATTTGCCTCAGTTCCCTTCCTTGTCAGATTACTGTCCAAAATGTCTATGAAGTTATTGACGATGTGGGAAGAAATTGTGCCCATGGGCCAACTACAGTATTTTCTTGTGTTATCTGAAGTTTTGTTCTCACCATTGACCTTAGTTGCCAAAAAGACTCTCTTAGAAGTGAAAGGGCTTCATTTTTAATCAGCACAATAAATATGGAATCATAGATCATATTCAGTTCAATCAGATAGAAATCAGATCTATCAAAATAGTTTTTGACATTCCTTAATCTATATTATTTATATTTCCTGCTTGATCCAGTTGATTAAATAGATTGCAGAATCTGAAACTTTCTTTATCAGTTTCTTTGATCACACTCCTCATTCGAACTAATCATTTCTGCCATCTTGGGTGGAGGGGACAGCTTTATATTATATCCTGACCCAACTTTGACAAGACAAAGTAAAGCTACTTTCTTGGGAATCAAAGAATCTGTTATGTGTTCTCCCACTAAAAAAATGAATAGAGTGTTGTGATCATCATGGTATGACACAACATAGTTGTGATCATCATGGGATGAATAGCATTTTGTGATCATCATGGGATGAAACAAGGCATGTCACCTGCAGTAGTCATGTTGCATAAATTTAGTTGGTTGCTCATATGAACTTTTCAATAAATACACAACTGAAAGGATTCCCATATCCCAGTAATCCAGATATGTTCTCATTGATCTCCCAAAAATCTAGAAAGTTTTCTTGAGATTTGCTCTTTTCACTTTCCTCTGTAGAATATGATGCTTGTATATAGAATAACAGAAACCTCTTGGTGCAGTTCTTCAATTAAAAGAACTGGTAAACTCATTGTTCCAGAGATAATTGAGTCAGAGTCTCATTCTTCTCATGGATTAAAAACCATAAACTTCTAGCTGCATTTGAATTTCCCAGAGATTCAACCTTTAAATAATTAAATTTCCTCTTTCAGTTAGGTCAGGATTACTATTTGAATACAAAACTGTGCAGATATTTTGTTAATGAGTGTGGGCCTTTCTGCATTAAAATATGGCCTCCATCAACTGGGTTTTTTTTTTCTAATGATCAATATTTTCATTAACTTTATTTAGTTTCTTCCATACAGAATAAGATCAACCAATTAACCAATTCAACCCTTATAGGAATCTACCATTTGTAATTCAATCAAAACTTCTATGAGTGCTTAGAAGGGACACATTCTGTTGTGAATGAATAAATGTGTTAATAAAGATTATTGAGAGCTTGAAGTAAAGTGCAGGGTTCTGGCCCTGCACTTCTGATTGGCCGATAATAGCGACATCGGATTGGTCCGTTCAGGAGAATCTGATTGGCTATTAACGAGCCACTCCGATTGGTTAATGGAGCTAGTGCTCCCTGTGTTTTCATTAGTTAAATACGTAAGAGCTTGCCTGTATAAAGGGAGCCATTTTAGCCATTGAGCTGAGCTGTTACACCATGTTAATAAAGAGTTTTGAAGTTCACCGTTTCACCGGCTCGTCTCCGTTCTTAGCGCCCATGCTCAGAACATAACACTGGTGACGAGGATGGGATGTGGAGACGTCAGAGCTGACTGAACGATGAAGAACGATAACCGAGCACGTGGCTGAAATGCACAACGGCGGAACCATGTCCGGTGGCATCATACCACCCACTCCATTCGACCCAGCACAAGAAGATTGGAACTCATATATGGATCGCTTCCAGATGTTTCAACAATTCGAAGGATGCCACTACCGGGAAGAAACGAGTGGTATTCCTAACTCATTGCGGGCCGACCATATTCAAGATGGCCGTATTCAAGGCACTAGCAAAACCGGCAAAAGTAAAGTCTATGGACTGGGACCTCCTCGAATCTCTACTGAGGGCCCACTATGCATCGATCGTGCCAACGAAGGCATGAATTTTACAAGAGAAGCCAGCAGAAGGGCGAAAGTGTTGCTGATTTCATAGTGGATCTCCAGAATCTGGGAGGCCTATGTGGGTTTGCCGACCTCGAAGAAGCCCTGAGAGACAGAATAGTTCTGGGACTAGATGCACTACACGTCCAAAGCAAGCTGATGGCGAAAGGCAACATGAGCCTTGCAGATGCCATTACTGAAGCTACTGCAGCAGAAGCAACCAGGAAGTCGGCTGCCCGAATGCGCCGCACCCACGTCCCGCTTCAACAACCGGCCCGCGAAATTTCACCTCAGTCAGAAGGGCAGCTACTAACGGCCCACTACGAGGACCTCGATTCGTTGTCAGACAGCGACGAAGAAGAGGTCCACCGACTTCGGTCCAAATGAGACCAACGCCAGAAATCTCAGCACCAATGCGCTGGTTGTGGGGCAAGCCACCCCCGATCAGAATGCAAATTCCTCGACGCATTCTGCCATGTGTGCAGGAAAAGAGGCCATATCGGATGGGTCTGTAGAAGCAAGCTAGGACCCAGCCAGCCCTCAAGAGGGGCTAACTATCACCAACCGACATGAAGCCGTCCTGCAAAGCGAGAACCTGTGAACCACCAATGGAACAACCACTCCTACAGAAACAAACCCCTAAACCACTCAATGAAACGAGAGGAGGCTCACCAAACTATCACGATCGGTCACACATCATCTCTTGATGCCAAGAAGATCTAAGTGAAAGTGGCCATCGAGAACCAGCCCTGTCTGATGGAAGTCGATTCAGGATCGTCCCTCTTGATGGTTTCCTGGAAGACCCTCAAGCAGCTCATCCCTACAGTCTGGCGGCAAGACCTCAGATTCCAAAGACTCATTCTCAAAGACTATCAGGGAAATCGAATTCCAGTCGTTGGATCCAGCCGAGTCCACGTATCGTTTAAGAACCGTACAGCATTCCGACCCCTGACTGTAATCAACAAGGATCAGCTTAGTCTGTTAGGCCTCCAATGGTTCGCTCCACTCGGAATTGAAGTCGCCAGCATTCACCAAATTTGCAGCAGAAACTGGGAAGAAGACCTCGTCCAAGAGTTCCAGGACGTCTTTGCAGATAAACTAGACGAGTATAAGGGGACCCCGATATCATTTAACCTCAATACCGAAACAGCTCCCATCCGCCTTCAGCCTCGTCGAGTTCCATTTGTCCTTAAACCAAAGATCGACGAGCGGCTTGATAAATTAATAGCCCAGGGTGTGTTAGAACAAACTGATCACTCTCCCTGGGAAACCCCAATCGTTACATCCATCAAGCCAGATGGATCGATAAAATTTGTGGGGACTACCAAGCCACCCTGAACCACGCCCTTCAACAAAACGCTTATCCGGTACCGGTGGTGCAACATCTCCTCCATTCCCTGGGGGACGGAAAAGTCTTCGCTAAACTAGACTTAGCCCAGGCATACCAACAACTGCCTGTAGACAAAAAAATGGCAGAGGCCCAAACAATCGTTACACACCGAGGTGCGTTTAAATGTAACCGGCTCCAATTCAGAGTAAGCGTAGCCCCGGGAATCTTTCAAAGTTTGATGGAAAGACTATTACAGGGGAAAAAAGGCGTTGTCCCATATTTTGATGATGTGTTAATCGCTGCCTCGACTCGGAAAATTCTAAGGGATCGCCTGAGGTTGGTTCTCCAGACATTCAAAGACGCAGGTCTCAAAGTTAAGAAAAACAAGTGTCAACTATGTACGGATCATGTAGAATTTTTAGGATATTTAATTGATAGTCATGGCATTCATCCCACCGATAGCAAACTTAAGGCAATCAGAAATGCCCCGAAACCCCGAAATAAGGCCAACCTTCAGGCGTTTCTAGGCCTTATCAATTTTTATAACGTTTTCCTACCTCACAAAGCAACCGTAGCCGAACCCCTACATCGTTTGTTGGACAAAAAAGCAACCTGGGTATGGGGACACAAAGAGGAGCAGGCATTTCGAAATGTGAAAAAATTATTGATTTCTGATGCTATGCTGATGCAGTATAACGAGACTTTGACTTTAACGGTAACGTGTGATGCATCACCATTTGGAGTGGGCGCCATTTTGAGCCACGTTTTGCCAAACGGTAGTGAAGCCCCTGTTGCCTATTTTTCAAAGACGCTTTCAAAAGCAGAACGCAATTACAGTCAAATTGATAAAGAAGCCCTTGCTATCGTGTCTGCTGTTAAGAGATTTCATGAGTATGTGTATGGCCGAGCCTTTACTATAGTGACTGTCCACAAACTTTTGCTGGGAATAATAGCGGGAGATAGGCCAACCCCTTACATATTATCCCCCAGAGTGACTCGCTGGTCAGAATTCTTGGCGGCATATAATTATAAGTTACAACACCGCCCAGGGAAGGTCATTCCCCACACCAATGCATTGAGCCGTGCACCGCTTCCAGAGATCATTGATGACCCCACTCCGACAGTTACAACTCTGCAAATCAAGACACTTCGAACACCGCCACTAACAGCCCGAGATATCGTGATGGAAACGAAACGCGACCCCATTTTAGCATGAGTCCTCAGCTGGGTCGAGCATGGATGGCCATTGGACCAGTTACCTGACGACTACCCCCCACTCAAGAATCGACAAACGGAACTGTTTTCCCAGAAGGGCTGCATTATCTGGGGTGATAGAGTCGTTGTCCCAGAGCAGTTATGACAAGCAATACTAAGAACCTTGCACGATGGCCACCCCGGCATCGTGCGCATGAAAGCCTTTGCACGTAGCTACGCGTGGTGGCCGGGCATCGACAAGCAGATGGAGACTTGGGTAAAAGCTTGTCACAAATGCCAGGAAGTAAGCAACGCTCCACCGAAAGCAACCCCGACCAAATGGGAAACACCAAGGAGACCTTGGTTCTGTATTCATCTGGACTTTGCGGGACCTACCAAAGGCCACACATTCTTATTAACGGTGGATGCCTACTCGAACTGGCTTGAAATCCATGAGATGAGAAATACAACAACCGAATAGATCATCAAGAAACTAGACAGACTATTTACAACACACGGATTACCAGACATTCTGGTATCCGACAACGGGCCCCAATTTACCGCGCTGTCTTTTGAACAGTACCTGGCGGACCGCGGTATTCACCATGCGCTGACTTCACCGGCGCATCCTGCGGCCAACGGAAGGGCCGAGCGCATGGTACAATTCGTCAAGAAAACCTTACATAAAATGGACTATGGCGATATCGAAGACAAGATTAACAGGATACTCCTTTTACAGCATATCACTCCACACAGTGTCACCAACAAGACTCCCACCGAGATATTGATGGGGAGGAAGCTCCACTCCCACCTCGACCGTCTGCACCCATCGTATGAACCTGAGAAACCACATGGATCCAGCGGAAGATGCCGTAACTTCCAGGTAGGCGACTTGGTTTTCGCTAGGAACTTTTCGGGCAATCCATTGTGGGTCGAGGCAACTGTGATCCAAGTAACCGGCCCCAGATCGTACCATGTGAAATGTCGCGACGATAGAATATGGAAGCGCCATATTGATCAGCTGCATTCAAGGCTACAGTCAGGGATCTCTGAGTCCCCTGACCTCCAAACTGAGGGGGGAGGAGATACCGAGGAAAATGATTTTGAAACAGCAGAAAGCTTAAGCGGAAGTGATGACCATGCAGAGGCAACATGTGTAGAAGGATCGGCGATGGGGGTGAACTCGCCTCAGGGAGATTCCGAGAACATTAGCGACAACGAAAGTTTGAATGCAGAATTAGAGGCACCCTTTTCACCAGAGAACGTCCTAACCCAACAAGACTGTAGCCAAATACCGGGAGTACAATGGAAATCAAATAGGCAAACAAAACAACCTGCCTACCTCAAAGAGCACGTAACCGCACCCCTTAAACGGAACCCGGGGGGAAGGGGTGTTGTGAATGAATAAATGTGTTAATAAAGATTATTGAGAGCTTGAAGTAAAGTGCAGGGTTCTGGCCCTGCACTTCTGATTGGCCGATAATAGCGACATCGGATTGGTCCGTTCAGGAGAATCTGATTGGCTATTAACGAGCCTCTCCTATTGGTTAACGGAGGTAGTGCTCCCTGTGTTTTCATTGGCTAAGTACTCAAAAGCTTGCCTATATAAAGGGAGCCGTTTCAGCCATTGAGCTGAGCTGTTACACCATGTTAATAAAGAGTTTTGAAGTTCATCGTTTCACCGGCTCGTCTCCGTTCTTAGCGCCCATGCTCAGAACATAACACATTCAGTGAGATGGTATCCACCTAGATCTTAGCCCAAAGGCTGAGAAGCAGTTCAATGAGATGACTGGGTTGCTTCCACTCCTTTTTAAAATGGAAGCATGTAAAGTCAATAAGGGACACCTAAGTCTTCTTTTTTTTCCCCTCTAAAGTCACTTTTCTGAATCCATTGGGGATTCCATTATTAGCTGGTATGAAGTAATTTCATGAACAAAGTACAAGTGGAAATATTTAATCTCTTCTACTTCTTCATGTCATGTATTATATTTATCCCCATCCCTGCTTTCACTTCATGGAGACTAGCACCAACATCCATATTACATTTTTTCCATCATGAAAATGGAAACTGTAGAAACTGTAAAGGAAAAGCTTATTCCCCATTCTGTCAAACAGTATTGGAGCCTACTGAATCATTTATACTTGTCTTTAAAAATTCCATATTTTCTGTTTGAACTTTCCAGGGGAAAGATGGGTGACAAACTTTAAAATACAAAAGGTCAAAACTGAAGAGTAAAACCAAAAGATAAATATTTTGCCTCAAAAGCCTTGAATTACACTCCAAGTGTAATTACATTATATTTCATTTTATAGTTAAGATATTGTCTTCTCCATTTTCAAACTGATTGGTAAAATAAAGTGATCCATGGCAGAAGTCCCTATGATACAACTTTTTCAGCTCTGAATCAATGTAAATGGTTAGTTCATGTTTACTCCATTGCTGTTATGTATTGATTTATGAGCATGATGTACATGATGTCTTTTTCTATTACAGGTCTAGTATTTTTCTTAAGACTAGCTATAAATACAACTGAGGACAACTATAGACCATCATTGTCAATGGTGCATATCTTCAGTGGTTCATCAAAGTACCTCTCATTTGGAGGAGACACTCAGTTCCCAAGAGTAGATCATTTCAGAGTGTCACAGCAAAAAGCCATTTTTCCACACCATTCCCAAAATAAACATGTTTTTTAATAAGTCCTGATAAGTCATGACAATCAGTATGGTCTGGTGGTTAAAGCATCAGGAACTAGGAGAGTGTGAGTTCTAGTTTGGCCTTGGGCAAATCGTAAATATGAATCAGTTGTCAAGCATCCGAATATAAATCATCAATGGTCATAAGTGTGTAAAAATGGTTATAAATCACTTTTTTCAATGCCGTTGTTACTTTGAACAGTAACTAAACAAATTGTTGTAAGTGGAAGTCTACCTGTATAGCTTGGTTGCATTTCTATGTTTTCCCTCCTCCCTCCTAATCTTTTCTTCTCCACCTGAGCTTCATTTTCTGCAGCATTTTAGGCTAGAATATCAGATTCTTCTCTTTTATTCTGCCACCCCCACATCATCTAACATTAGCACTTTGAACCCAGCTTGGCAGTTAGCATTCAAAAACCAAAGTTCTTCATTATTCTCCTCTTGTAAGATAAAAATAATCAAGGCAAAAATGCACAGCAGCTAACAGAGTAGAATAAAGAAAATTAAAAGTTAAATAGTTCAGGAGATTCAATTTGCTCTCAAGTCAGGATGTTTCAATATCATTAAGACTTGATGATAGGCAAATGCAACCATTATTTCAACACAGAGATATATTTCAAAATATTCATATATACCATCCCATCTAAGGCTGAAAAGAGATCCTATAGAGTATGTTTTTCAATCGAACAACTGAATGAGCTATAGTAAATTGTATTTGACATTCTTTGCCTCCTTTAAGCCTGTTTATTATTCTCAGGATGCAATAGGTATGATTGCCATCGGGAAGATGTAATTTTCCATTCAAAATTACTTCTCTCTTTCACAGTGTTTTCTAAGTGAGTTTCACTTCTAATGACTTTTTCTTTCTTTAGAGTTTGTTTTTAGTAGACTTTAAAAAGGCAAATTGTATTGCATGCTGAATATTCTTCCCAAATACTATTCATTCATCAGTGTTTATCAGACTACTTTTATAAGAGTAACATGTTTGGAAAAAACATGCCTGGAAAATATGTAGCTTCTGTTTCCATGGTGAATTGTATTTTGGGGTGTAGGCTATTGAGGTGTGTGAGGAAGTTGTTCAGGTTTTCTTTCCCATGTGGCCAGATGATGAATGTGTCATCTACGTAACTGAGCCAGAGTTTGGGTTTGTGATCATATATACAGAAGCTAACAATCAACTTCCCTTCCTAGATGTCTTAGTATACAAAAAAAATCCAATGGCTCCCTACGACACACCATCTACCAGAAGAAAACACATACAAACCACTATCTACACGCACTCTCACACCACCACCCAGCACAGATCAATTCCATAGCCGAGACACTCATCTCCAAAACAAAATGCTTAGCTGACAAACAACACCTAAAAACTGAACTACACACTCTCACTAACTTACTAACACCGATGGATTCCAAAGAAAGAAGATTACCCACATAATCCAAAAAGAAACCCCAACCAAAATCCAAGACAGAGAACAAGAGAACGGCAAAGCCCTCCTCCCATATATAAAAGGCACTACAGACAAAATCAGCAAGATCCTCCAAAAACACAACATTAAGACAGCATTCTGCACAAACAGAAAAATATCCACCATCCTAAGAAACCCTGAAGATAGAATCGAGTTAGAAAACCAAGGAGTATACGAAATCCCATGCACCACCACATACATCCGACAAACCAACAGAAGAATTAGTGCACGCATTGAAGAACACAAGAAATCAATCAAAAAAGAAGAACCGACCTCTTCCCTGGTCCAGCACCTCAAAGCCACAGGACATGAGATTGACTTTAAAAATACTAGAACTATCACCAAAACTGAACACTTCAACAACAGAATAATCAGAGAAGCCATAGAGATAGAAAAACACCCACACAGCATAAATAAATGAGATGATACCTCCCGCCTACCAGCCATTTGGAAACCCACCCTCATTAACAAATGAGTACCTAACATGAAGAATGACACCAGACCCACACCCACGAGGGCCACACAAGATGATACCACCACACTTCCATGTAGAAAGCAGACTCACACTCACACAGATAATGAGACACGACCATGGATCAGAAGCCGTACCACAGCTGCATCACTATCCACTTCAAACCCCTCAGACCCATACATGAAGTGAACTGACGCCCACCATGAAGATGTGGCACGACCAGGAATGCGAAGCCAAACAACAGGATCATAGCTCACCAGCTCAAATCCCCGGCAATTAAGACTAGCCTGAGCACAGCCAAGCCCCCACCTGAACAGAACACTCCCCCCACCTATTCAGAACACAGCCAAGCCCCCACCCAGTCAAGTCACACCCCCACTGGCAGTTGAAAGGAAGAAGCAGCTGCAAGCTCACATTACTCCGAGAAGCACAAAGCCGAAGACACAAACCTGAAGATGACGAATGAGATTTTGTCAAAACGTTGCCTAAATACTTCCAAGTTTACGTGGGAGAAAACCCAAATAACCAAAAGATCCACGAAATACCCACGAAAACCACAGAAAACAAATATACATATATACATGTATACATGTATACATGTATATTTTTACATATACACATATACAAATACATATACATATACATATACAAATACATAAACATATACATATACATATACATATACATATACATATACATATACATATACATATACATATACATATACATATACAAATATATGTTTTCTTAAGTTTTCGCGGGCACTTACATGTATGGCATTCAGCTTTGTTTGGGTATTTTCACACGTCATTGTAGTTGTTCTTTTAAATTTGTAGCAACGTTTCAGCAGAATCTGTCAGCCCTCAACATATCTTTCTCTGTTGTTTCTCTGCTATTTCTCTGGGCTGTCATGACAAAGGTGGGAGGGGGGAATCTTGTTAAAGGAAAAGACTGGAAGTGTTTGCATTCCTTCCTGGGTTAGAAAAGGGAGGGGGGATTCTTTTCCTTGGCTTTCCGTTTCCTGGCTATCTTCTGTTTTTTTTTCCAAAATATGTCAAGTCATTTAACAAGACCCTTCATCACCATCTGGAGATCATCACATGAGATGATTCAGAACTTTTGGTTGGAAGAATCACTTCGGGGGGTGGGAACAAACCTAAGTCTTTATATATGGATTTACCCACCAATTTCTCAGTTTCAGAATTGCNTCATCTGCCATCATCAGGCTTCTGTATACTGTTCATCTGTGAGTCAGACTTTTACAGTGGTTTTAGATTTAAATTTGGGGCAGCCTATTGCTGTGCCAGAATTGTTTTTCTTCATCCTGATTGGTTGGGAGTCTTGCTCTGTGTTTATTGGTCTTGGAGTTTGATGTGTTCTGCTTGATTGGTGTTTCTAATATCTTATGTCTGTTTTTTGGCTCTTTTTGTATCTTGATTGGCTGGCAACATTG
>BHEV01021035.1:0-22132 GCA_004319985.1 Emydocephalus ijimae
GCCCAAGGAAGAAGGGCCGGTAGGCAACAGAGAGTGTCCCGTAGCTCCGGAAGCAGCCTAGAGACGCGCCCGGGAAGAGGCACAGATGCTGCCTTGTAGTCCCCAAACCAACTGCGTGCGCTGCCTTTAGTTATATGCGCTCCGCTCTTTGAGCATCTCCGTGTGATCCTGACCCTGTCCTTTTCACCTGACGCCCTTGCTGCTTTCTGGCTCTTTTGCAACCAGCTTCGCGTTTGGAACATGTTCGCATTTGGAGTTGGTGCGAACGTGTTCCAAACGCGAAGCCAGTCGCTCGCTCTGAACTTCGCGTGGACCAAAATAAAAAGATCGCCCGCCGTCATGTTTGGAGCTGCCACTTCCGCGTTTGGAGCTCCAAATGGCAGTGGCACTCCAAACACGGAAGTGGCAGCTCCAAACGTGGCAGCGGAATGGGCAGAAGGGAAAGCAACAGCGGCGGGTGCCAAAGGTGTCTGCAGCAAAGGTGGGAGTAGGGAGCTCTCTGCGCTTCACCATGATCACCTGGTAGGAGCGGCTGTTGGCGAGGATGCAAGGGGGGGAATTAAGTCACCCCCCAAAAAGACGGCCTAGCCGTTTTTTCGGGGCTCCAAAAAAAATAAGGCCCGGCCTTATTATGTGAGGAACATGGTAGATGTGCAACCAACACCTTAAGATAGGCCTGTCAAACTAGCAACCCGCAGGCTGGATGCATAACATGCAAGCCATGTCCATCCCAGCTCTGTGAAGGCAAAAAACATCACAAAATGTCATGATATATCATGCGATGTGATTTAGTTTGATGCTTGTGCCTCAAGCTGCAACATCATTACCACCCTCTCCATTACAAAGTACAGCTGTTTATATGAGGCATATGATCATGGATAATCTAGTTACAATGAACCCTTGAGACTGATTACCAAGTCTTTGCAGAGAAGTACCATCAGACAAATGCCAATACAGCCCCCCTCACAACAATCCCTAGATCCCTTCTGGAAAATAAGGTTAGAGTTTAAAGCCAAGGCACGTTGGTTATTCAACTGGTGTAATTATAGAGAGGTGCAAAAGATTAGAAATTGCAGAAACTGACATATGGGAAGAAGAGAAGACACATAACACCAGTATAAAGTAATTGCATAATTCCAGTTGCAAAGTGGTTGCAGAGAGAGACCACAGCAATATCCCAGGACAGAAACCAGTCATCATCAAAGTAGCAGACATATAACAATGGGCTTAGAAAAAAAAAGCTGGATAGCATCCAGCCCAGATATGATCTACATCTATTGGCTAAAGAAACTTAACAGCAGTTCATGAATGCTTAACAGAAACAGGTGAACCAGCTGCTAGCAGTAGGTTTCCACCCAATCTGCTTATCCCAAGGAAATACAGTGCTGATCATAAAATACCCCCACAAGGGAAAAGCACCAGACATTCTGAATGGCACTATCAAATAGTTGATATGGTGAACAGGAACTTGCATGCAGAATATGGCTAGCTAGACCTTCTTAAGTCTACTGGGAGATCCCATATAGGTTTGTGGAAAATAAGAGGGCTAAGATCCTATGATATTTTTCGATCCAGGTAGAGAGCCAGATACTGGCCAATCAACATTGTGATGGTAGACAAAGACCAGAAGTTAGCAGTGGTGATAGATGTAGAAGTGTCAAGTGATAGCAACATCAGGAAGGAGTATAAAAAACTGGATAAGTACAAAGGAACTGGAAAGGATGTAGAAAGTAAAGGCCAAAGTTGTAGCAGCACAATAAGAGCAGGCCAGTAACTCCTAAGCTTGGAGAGGAACTTCAAAAGATCTCAGGAGCAACATCAGAGCTTTCTCTGCAGAAAAGTACAGTGCTAGAAACAGCTAGGATCCTGTGCAGAATCCTCAAATTTACAGGTCTCTGGTCGAAGATCCCATACTGAGGAAGAAGCAGGCTATCCACAAGGGTGAGAGGAAAATTTTATATATACCGGTAGGTAATCCTCTATTTACAACCAATTGTTTAGTGACTGTTCAGATTTACAGGAGCAACAAAAAGGCTTTTCATACTTATAACTGTTACAGCATCCACATAGTCACATGATCAAAATTCAGATGCTTGGTATCTGATTCATATTTATGATGGATGCTATGCCTCAGGGTTATTTGATCACCTTTTGAGATCTTCTGACAAAGGGAATCCAGAGTCACTAAACAATTGTGTTAATTTAACAATTGCAGTGATTCACTTAACAACTGTGGCAAGAAAGGTCATAACATCCACCTCACTTAGTAACAGAAATTTTGGACTCAGTTGCGGTTGTAAGTTGAAGATGATCAGAATTCATTTTCAGCATTTAAATAAACCTGTTCACATGTTTATAAGTAGTTTAATAAATTGTGAATATCTTAATATATCCAAGAATATCCAGTACTATGATTATTTTTAAGTAAGGTTAGCAGGTTCTTTTCTTTTCAAATGTGTATTTCTTATTTATGTAAAACAGTTTAGTGTTAGTTCCATGTTATTTGTTTCCATTTTAATATTTTTGAGAAAAATAATAACTATAAATATTAACTATAAATATATTTATCACTTTATAAATAAGGTAACTATAAATCTCTTACAATTATTGATAGTTTGTTATATAATAAATAATATACTGCTAATTTCATTTTTTTTATTTCCACAGTTTGTAAGTGTTTGTATATGTGTCTCAATCAAACTGGTTTTTCACAGTGACATATTTTTTCACTGGTACTTGGGATAATTTTCTTTCCGTTTTAGTCCTGGAAGTTATAATAGCGCATATTGGGCAAGGCTGTTGTATGAATGACCAGACTCATGCAATAACACATGATCATATTCTTAGGATGTATCCTTTATTCAAACCAGACTTTGGAGAAATTATTGTTTTTTGGTAAACAAAACTTAATATTTTGGCAGAGTTTGTAAGGTTCCCCAGTTGCTTATCACATTTATGGGGCTATTGGCTGTGTTGTTGGTTAGGCAGCTACTGATTATATAAGTCACAATATGTGAGTTTGGTGATTATATAAATTTGTTTAATAAATAAATTATATAAGAGGAAGAGGATTTATGGGAATTTTTGCTTGGTCAAATGTGGGAAGATTCCAGCAACTTTATTTCTTCCATAATGTCCAATGAAGCTGATAAGGTAAGCCACAGAACGCAAAGAAAGGTTAGGAACAATAACACTGAGAAGTATTCATGTTCTGTTCTGCTTTCTATAGTCTAGCTCCTAGGTATTTGAATTGTGAATTTTCTGCAAACACAAAAACTGGTACTTGTGTACATAAAAAAGCCATGGCAAAATTGCATTACTTTTTCTTAAGAAAAAATACCTTAATATTTCTATATAAAAAATTTCATCTGCCCTTAAGGTAGAATTTGCTTATTCTAGCAAATCCATGGCTGAGCCATGATTTGAATCAAAGAATAATCTATATGATTTTCAGTCTCTATTCACTAATCTGCTGACTGAAATTCATTACAGGCCCTACCAATATTTCATAAATTCTTATTGAAAGGACATGGAAGGATTACATTCCAGGTATACATATCTATAGAATCTTAAAAATATAGTCATCATTTTGGGCTGACTTATGTCATTATATGTGGATTATGCATTGAATACATAATGTATTTATAAAACTGCTATTGGATTGAATATAGTATTAAAAGTAGTATTAAAACTACTACTATACTATTGAATATAGTTGCTAAACTGATTCTAGACATCTAGTACTGAAATAATTTTTATTTAGCATGTAATTCTATAAATGTATAATCATATAGTCTTCTATTATTTGCTTTCCTGATTCATGATTTTATTTATTACTTGGTCACTCCCTCTCTTTCTCTATCCCTATCTTTCCATCTCTATCTCTCTATATCACATTTAAAGAGAGCCCTCAGGACTGAATTCTTACACACACACACCCCCCATTTCTTCTTCTCCTTGGTATGCAGGCTGTAGACCAAGGTCACTAGGTTCTGACTCTGCCACCAGAAAAAAAAATCAAATTATTTTGTTAGATGTCCCCAAATCATCCCTGAGCTATGACCTTGTTTCCTCCTGAGACTAGCCTCTTTGTTTTATCTTATTCAAGTTGTCCACTGACCTGTCATGCCCCTGTCAGAATCTGATTCTGAGTGGGAAGCTAAGCAGCCGACAGGGAGTGGGAGTTTCGTTGGCTGTGGAAGAAACTGGGGAAGGGCGAAGTCTGGCTGGGCAGAGCAGGGAGAGGTAGAACAAGGTAGAGGGAATTCAGAGGAAGACTCAGGGCTACCCCCTCTTCATCGTAGGGAGGAATGGAGAAGGGAACAATGTGAGTTGCATGGCTTATGGGGGAGGAAAGGGCCCTGATTCCCTTCATTAGCTGCAGCTGGGAACACAATGTTTAAAAAGGGAAGCTACACACAGCAAAGTTGTTGGAAGCAAATCATGAATTATCTGTTATTGTTGAGGCTTATCTGGGTTCCTGGCATTTTTCCAACTGTGTGTGTTTTGTTGGCCTTTCAATTGTTGGCCTTGCAATTCCTTATATTGCCCTGTCAAATTAATTGATGTAGCGTGTGTGGATTTTTATTTACAGTTTATATGTACTTTGTTTTCAGACTGAATTTCCTCCATTTAAAGATTGTTCTTGGGAGAGTTTTTTCTCCAGCTGAAGGTAATCTGGACATTAGGTGCAAAGTTGGAGGTATTAAAGGGACTCTTCTTGCTTATTTGACTGTGTTGCCTTTGTGCCATGCCCCAAGTCATAACAGGCCACTTGCAATTTCTTATTCAATCACTAACCCTGGCTGCAAACGCTTTCACATTCTTGGTATTTCTTCTGCCTTCAGTGAAACACAAAATAATATTCACATTTCTCCTCTGCTGAAGAATTTTCAAGCTAGAAAATGATTAGGTATTATAGCTGGCATTTTCATCTTAACTTCCTAAAGAAAAGTTACCTAGACAGGGAAAGGCACAGGACTACAATAATTCCTTTTTACTCATTCATGACCACAATTTAACTCCATGTTAGTATGCCCTTCATAACTTTTGACATTGTTATTTATTATTTATGTAGTCTGAGTCACGTGTCTGTTCTATGTAAGAAAATAAAAGTATTCTTTTAAAAAACTGCATCTGAAGTGTTCTCTAAATTCTTTGACTATTCAGACCTGGATTATTTCACTGTGTACAATGGGAAAAATGAAAGTTTTTCATCCCTATATAAAACTTCTTCACAAGAATGGAAATCAGGATTTAAACAACATTACATTGAACAACTTCTCTGATATACATGTTAGTTACAATTAGAGTGTCTATTCTCTATGTGTATCTTTATGGAAATTTAAAAACAGTAGTCAAATAGTAAAGTTCATAATTCAGCTGTTGAATTATTTGTACAAATCTTGTCACAGCAGTTTATCTACAGTAGCTAACTGAAACAAGGATAACACTTAACACTTTAGTCAACAGTGATAAAGATGTGTGGGGTGAAATGAGCCACACTATTTTTCTTTAGAAACCTATATCTGCTAAACTGCATTTACTGCCAACCCCAAATGCAGTACTTATGAAGCAGAGGTAGTAGTATTCAGCAGGTTCTGATCAGTTATGAACAGGGGTGGGATTCTACAGGTTCACACCTATTCACTAGAACTGGTTGTTAACATTCTAAGCAGTTCAGAAAACTGGTTGTTAGAAGAAATTACTGGCCTGATCCTGTAAGGAAGGAAGGAAGGAAACATTCTAGTGTTGCTTACAGAAATTGCCTCTCCGTTAACCCTTATTACATTCTTGGCAGGACTAGACTTCCTGTCTCTGGAACTGCTCTGGAGTTTTTTTTTCTCTTATTTTCTGGTACTTTGCTTGTGTGGAGTGACCATGCTAAGTTACAATGGCACTGAAAAAAGTGATTTATGATCATTTTTCACACTTACAACTGTTGCAGCATCCCCACAGTCATGAGGGCAGGCGAGGAGATGCGTGCCTCGATGTGAGTGATATTGAGTTGGCCATGCCCAGCCAATAACATGACCATCAAGCCATGTCCACCCAGTCACATGATCATCAAGCCACGCCCACCAACTAAGCCACACCCACAGAACCGGTTGTTAAAACTTTGAACCCTACCCCTGGTTCTGGAGAACTCTAAAATTTTGGTAGCAGAAATTTTGAGGAGTTTGGAGAACCGCCAATACCATCTCTGACTGGAGATTTTACAGTATCCTTCCCATGCCACACCCACCAAGCCACACCCGCAGAACTGGTAGTAAAAAAAAATGAATCCCAGCACTGTTATGAAGATATATGCTATCTTTGCTATGTAAGGAATTTGCTATGTAAGGAATATAGTAGCTCCTTTTTCTTAGCTCTGTGCCTCAAAACCAAAAGAATTGATAACCATAAACTCTTGATTGTTAGTCATTCTCAACCATTTACTTCTGAGAATCTTCAGCTATTCTATTCTATTCTATTCTATTCTATTCTATTCTATTCTATTCTATTCTATTCTGTTCTGTTCTGTTCTGTTCTGTTCTGTTCTGTTCTGTTCTGTTCTATTCTATTCTATTCTATTCTATTCTATTCTATTCTATTCTATTCCATTCCATTCCATTCCATTCCATTTCTATGTTGATTGAATTTTTTGTTTTATTTTATTTTCATGTGTATGCCAACCTTTAAGAACTTTGTTTACGCTATTCCACACTGCTGATGAAGTGAGCAGCTCGCTTTTGCCTGACAATTAAATGTGTTGATATTTCTGGGTTTTGGCAGTATGGACCAAGTTTTCCTTCTTGGCTTACAGCATATTACAATCAGAATTCTGAATACCTAAAATATATTCTACAATTCAATTAATGCAAACACGTGACATTAAAATAGCAACACAAATAAAGTTGGGTACACAAGTATATTTGAAAGCTTTCAGATGCAGGACTAATATAGGACTAATAATAGGACTAATTAATTATATTTTATGACATGAACATGATATTCCTATTCCAAGTAGATAATATTTATTGATGAAGAAATGGTTTCTGGCGGCTGCAAGCCAGTTTAGAGGGATAAAGAAGAAAGAGGCAAAAAACTCTGTCATATCTACCAACCAGATCTGCCTTTACCACCTTCTTCCTAATGGCAGAGGCAAGTTGGAACTGGTACTTTTTGTTGCTCTTATTTCTCAAGATGATGAGAAGCCAGACTGTAGCTTTCTTCACCAGTTTGCTACTCATCTTACACAACTATTCACTTTTGTGTCTGGCATGCGTGAGAGCCATCATGTAATCCTAGACAGTTCAATTAAAATGGGCCATTTGGAACACTGAGCCTGACCTCCTAGTCACCTGACTGTCTAGGCCAGGGGTCCCCAAACTTGGCAACTTTAAGACTGCAAGCTTGCTTGTGAAACAGGGAAATGGCAGAAAGGTTGTTTTTTTCTAATCCTACTACAAGTTTGGTCAACCATATTATGAAATAAAAACATCAGATATGACAAAAACCAGCCAACCATTAACATAAACAAAACTATTTAAAATAAAGATTTACATTCAGTATAGTTAACAAAAAGCTTAACCCTAAGAGCATTGTGCCTTAGATATTAATTAATATTTATGCTATTATACCTACCATTATATTTACAAACTAAATCTTGAGAACATGAAAACAACTTTCCACATTTTGTTCAGTGATGCTTTAAATCATGCAATTAAGTACTTTACAAAAATTTACCAAACTTAATCATAAGTATTTAGAAGCCTCTTTTTTTTTTTTTTGGTGGAATATACTCCCTTCCTTCTGGGAATCCAGATTATATTCCACCATACATTTTGAGGTTTTGTACTTAATAACAAAAGAAAAAAAGCCACATAGCATTGGAGAAACTTATGAAAGTTACAAAGAACTACTGTTTTATGAGCCACTAAAGGAAAGATTTCCCCAGAAGATATATTTTCAACATTAAATACCTTCTTAAGTTAAAACAATGTTTTATGGAAAAACTGTACAAGTTGATGGAATAGCAGCTTTGACTGGAAGGGGAGGGGGAGAAATCCAAGGAAAGGTTACAGAGATAACATTTCATGTAAAATTCATTCACTGCATCATTCATAAGCAAGCTACTACAGCAAAGAACTTGGAGTCCGAAGTGCATGGAATGCTGCAGAATATCATCTCTGTGTTTATTTTTATAAAAATAAGTTCTCTAAAACAGTAGAATTTTTATTATGGGGAGATGGGGTATGGTCACAAAATAGTTTTGTATTATACAGAGGTTCTCTGATCATAGCAAAGTGCTTAAAAGAGTTATGGAACTAAATTATGAGTTTTTGCATCTTTCCTTTTACAAAAAGACACATGTTTGCAATACCATCATTTCAGACACTCTTCTAAGTAAATTAAACCAACTAGCGGTACCTGAACACACTTGTAAGTGGATCATAAGCTTCCTAACAGACAGGAAGCAGCAGGTGGAGCTAGGAAGAATCACATCTGATACCTGTACAATCAGCACAGCCCACCCCCAAGGCTGTGTGCTATCTCTACTTTTCTTCTTCCTATATACCAATGACTGCATCTCAAATGATCCATCTGTTAAAATACTGAAGTTTGCTGATGACACAACAGTGATTGGTCTCATTCGAGACAATGATGAATCTGCATACAGACAGGAAGTTATACAACTTGCCTCGTGGTATAACCGGAACAATTTGGAACTGAACACACTCAAAACTGTAGAAATGGTGGTAGACTTTTGAAGAAACCCTCCCATACTACTACCTCTTACAATACTAGACAACACAGTATCAACAGTAGAGACCTTCAAATTTCTAGGTTCCACTATATCACATGACTTAAAATGGATACCTAACATCAAAAACGTCATCTAAAAAGCACAACAAAGAATGTTCTTTCTGTGCCAACTCAGAAAGCTCAGAAACTGTCCAAGGAGCTGCTGATCCAGTTCTACAGAGGAATTATTGAGTCTATCATCTGCACCTCTATAACTGTCTGGTTTGGTTCTGCAACTCAACAGGACAGACACAGATTTCAGAGAGTAATTAGGACTGCAGAAAAAACAATTACTACCCACCTGCCTTCAGTCGAGGACCTGTATACTGTAAGTCAAAAAGAGGGCTGTGAAAATATATACAGACCCCTCACATCCCGGACATAAACTGTTTCAACTCCTTCCCTCAAAACGACCCTATAGAGCACTGCACACCAGAACAACTAGATACAAGAACAGTTTTTCCCTGAAAGCCATCACTCCACTAAACAAATAATTCCCTCAACACTGTTCAACTATTTACAAAGTGTGCACTACTATTACTGTTAATTTTCTCATCCTTCCTTATCACCCATCCCCTCCCACTTGTGATTGTAGGACTGTAACTTTGTTGCTTGTATCCTTACGATTTATATTGACTGTTTCCTAGTATGATTTGATTGTTGATTGTACCTTATGACTATCATTAAGTGTTGTACGTTATGATTCTTGATTCTTAATGAATGTAACTTTTCTTTATTACATACTGAAAGTATTTACACCAAGACAAATTCCTTGTGTGTCTAATCACACTTGGCCAATAAAGTATTCTATTCTATTCTATTCTATTCTATTCTATTCTATTCTATTCTATTCTATTCTATTCTATTCTATTCTATTCTAATTCTATTTGCTGATCTTTTCGGTGGAATCAAAAGGCTATCAGTAGTATGTTAACTAGAAGATTTTTTTTTTACAAAAAATAAGCACATCATTTGTGTCTTCAAAGAAAATGTGATCTTTTAGCAGTGAGTAAGTGTAAATTAAATATATGTGAGTGTGTGTGTGTGTGTGTGTGTGTGTTTGTATGGAATGAGAATTTTGAAAATGGATGTTGGGATATGTTAAAATGTTACTTTGCATCAATATATAATTTTGAAGCTCAAAACAATCTGGGTGTGTTATCTATAAAAATCCTCATATCTGCACATTTAATAATTTTGAAAGCAAAATGTTGTGTGTGAACCTTTGTTATATATTTTAAAAGAACATAAGAAATAGTGCTAATAAGAAAATAAAATTGTTACAGAAGTATTAGTGGACAAGCAAGGTATGTGAAATATACAATTAATATATTCTAATACATAGTATTACTTCATATTTATTTTCTAATAAAATCCACATGTTCTGTTAACCTTTAAGTTAAAAATGTTTGGCTAAGATAGTAGAATACATTAAAAGAAAATAATGCATTAAATCAAAACTACATCTTATACATCAAGTTAAGAAATAAAACCCAATCTCATTTATGTTGTAGTCCAAGAATGATTTCTAATTAACTTATATTCTAGGTAAGATTTACCTTTTAAGTAAAAATGTTTCTAGGTATAAAAGCATCCCTCCCCAGTTTAATTAGCCATTTTTTCAAAAAGAAAATTAAAAGTCTTTTTTTTAATCCTTAATATTCTTGCATCTGTTAACACATAAATGCCAGTTCAGTATATTTTGAAGGGAAATATGGTTATTAGCCTTTCAACATAGTGCAGGCAAGAAGCACAACTATTGTCTTATTGTGAAATAAATTCACAATAACAAAATCTTTCAAATCTGGAAATAATTATCCTCTCCTTTTTACTTTCTAGAAAACTTCGGAGGATCCAGAGGTGGTATTCAGCAGGTTCTGGCCAGTTCTGGAGAACTGGTAGTAGAAATTTTGAGTAGTTCAGAAAACCAGCATATACCACATCTGACGGGAGATTATTTATTTTAAATATGGTTTTACATTCTGTAAGCCGTCTCGAATAGGTGGGCGAATAGGTGGCAATATAAAATAAATAAACAAACAAACAAATAAATAAATAATGTGTAAATTGCCTCTATCAATTTAACAGTGTTAATGTAACTGCATCTGTGGAGATTTTGAAATATACCACAATTTTATTTGGATTTATTCTTCTAGCTCTGTCTTATATACAGATAATCAGAGTTGGAAGGGATCTTGTAGGTCATCTAGTCCAACCCACTGCCCAAGCGGGAGACCCTACACCATTTCTGACAAATGGCAGTCCAATCTCTTCTTGAAAGTCTCAACTTATGGCGCTCCCACAACTTCCGAGGGCAAGCTGTTCCATTGGTTGATTGTTCTCACTGTCAGAAAGTTTCTCCTTGTTTCCAGGTTAAATCTCTCCTTGTTCAGTTTCCATCCATTATTCCTTGTCTGGCCTACAGGAGCTTTAGAAAATAGCTTGACCCCTTCTTCCCTGTGGCAGCCCCTCAAATATTGGAAGACCGCTATCATGTCTCCCCTGGTCCTTCTCTTTACTAGACTAGCCAAGCCCCATTTCTGCAACCGTTCATTGTATGTTTTAGCCTCCAGTCCCCTAATCATCCTGGTTGCTCTTCTCTGTACTTTTTCTTGAGCCTCAACATCTTTTTTATAATGTGGTGACCAAAACTGGATGCAGTACTCTAGGTGTGGTCTTACTAAGGCTTTATAGAGTGGTATTATTACTTCCCTTGATATTGACTGTATCCCTCTGTTAATACAATTTAGGATTGCATTAGCGTTTTTGGCAGCTGCTGCACACTGCTGGCTCATATTTAGCTGGTTGTCCACTAAGACTCCAAGATCTCGCTCACAGTTACTGCTATTGAGCCTGGTTTCACCCAGTCTATATGTGTACTTTTGGTTTTTCTTGCCCAAGTGTAGGACTTTACTTTTCTCTATATTGAATTTCATTTTTTAGATAAGGCCCAGTGTTCTAATCTGTCAAGATCCATCTGGATCTTGAGCCTATCTTCTTGGGTGTTAGCTATTCCTGCCAGCTTAGTATCATCTGCAAATTTGGTAAGTTCCCCTTCTATTCCCTCATCTAAGTNTGTAGACTTAGACTCATTAAGGACTACTCATTGAGTACAGTTTGCCAGCCAGTTGCAAATCCATCTAGTGGTGGGGCTATCTATTCCACTTTTTTCTAGCTTACTAAGAAGTTCTACTTTATCGAATGCCTTGCTGAAATCTAAATATATTATGTCCACAGTATTTTGCTGGTCTACTAATTTAGTCACTGTGTTGAAGAATGAATCTGGCATGATCTGTTTTAACAAACCCGTGCTGACTGCTAGTTATTACTTTACTTGTTTCTAGATGTTGGCAGATCTGTTTTTTTTGTTATATTTTCCAGTATCTTCCTGGGTATTGATGTTAGGCTGATTGATCTATAGTTTCCTGGGTCTGTTTTTTTTCCTTTTTTGAAGATGGGAACCACATCAGCTCTTTTCCAGTCCTCTGGTAGTTCTCCGGTGCTCCAGGATTTTTGAAAGATATGGTGCAGTGGTTCTGAGATGACCTTTGCCAGCTCCTTTAACACTCTGGGATATAATCCGTCAGGCCTCAGCTATTTGTTTTCATCAAGATCAGACAGGTGTTCTCTTACTATTTTTTTGCTTATTTTAACTTTTATTTCTGGTCTGTCTTTTACAGTAATGTTTTGGGTGGGTGGAGCTATGGTTTCTTTTTGTGTGAAGATGGATGCAAAGAATGAGTTAAGCAGTTCTGCTTTCTCTCTGTTTCCTGTTACTTCCTTGCCATCTTCTCTCTTTAGTGGACCGACTGTTTCCTTGATTTTTTTCTTGTTATTTAATGTTGGAAGAAACTTTTTTTATTATCTTTGACTGTTGTTGCAAGTCTTTGTTTGTTCTGAGCCTTTGCTATCCTGACTTCATCTTTGCACATTCTGGCTATCTGCTGATATTCTGCCTTATCTTTCTTTCCATTTTTTGTACTTGTCCTTTTTTTCTTTCAATTTGCCAGAAAGTTCTTTGTGTAGCCATGCTGGTTTCTTCTTGGATTTCTTGTTTTCTTTCTCAGTGGTATTGTGCTGGTCTGGGCTTCTATGATCATTTCCCAAGATTCTTGAGTTGTTTTCCCCTTTAGGATTTTCATCCATGGAATCTTTCCCAAGTTCTCTCTGAGTTTATTGAAATCAGCTCTTTTAAAATCCAAGATTCTGGTGTCATTATGTTCTGTTGCTTGTGTTTGTGTTATGTTGAATTCTAGTATGACATGGTCACTCTCACCCAAGGTTTTTGCAGTTTCAACTCCCTCTATCACATCTTCTCTGTTTGTAAGAATTAAGTCCAATATGGCTGTTCCTCTAGTTTCACCCTCTACCTTTTGGACAACAAAGTTGTCAGCTAGATTGGTTAGGAACTTATTTGATTTCTCACTTGGTGCAGAATTAGTTTTCCAATTGATATCAGGATAATTGAAATCTCCCATTACTATTGTTGTGTGTTTCCTGCATATGTTTGTTAGTTGGAGTGTTATGTGTGATTTCCAAATTCAGTCAAATTCAACATCTTCCCTTTTTGTATAATTCTTTTATTGCTATATGATCTATTTCATGATACTTCTACTAGTGAAATATAGATAAACACTGTTTAGTAAGAGACTCGTGAGATTTTATCTTTGTCCTATTATCAATACAATCTTGTAATCTAAACGAAATTATATCTCCAGGAAGCAAATTTCTTGGTATCTTCATCTTTGTAGAAATAGATGTTTAATAACAAGGCGGGTAGAAAGGAACAGGGAGAGAGATCTGGACTTATTTTTTTCTGGTGCTTATCCCTGCTTTCAATTGGTTAATTAGAACTACACAATCTCTTATTGTTTATTTCTATGTGTGCAACCTGTGTAGAAAAGTCACTCCTTCCATGGAAATAAGAGAACTAAACCACAATATAATTCATTCTGGAATCTGTTATGCAACTAGCATTATAATATACTTTGAAATTCAGAACCACTACCCTACCGCTTTCTTTTGAATCCTGAATATTTTGCAATGTAGTCCTTTTTATATAGTCAGATTCTAATGTTTATTTTAAAAAAAAGATAAATGTATTTCAGAAGAAGATATTTTTTAAAATGTATTTATATATTTCTTAGATTTTTATCCCACCTTTATTACTTTATAAATGACTCAAGTTAGCAAACATACATAATACTCCTTCCTCCTCCTATTTTCTTCAAAACAACCTGCAAAATTAAACCATTCTCTACAATGTTGAATTTTTATTCTTTATAAAAAGATTCTATGTCCATATAAAAAAGTAGTAACCCACTTTCTTTATAACTGAAAACATGAAAGTTTACTCCAAATTATCAAAAGCTTTTTTAGCATCAAAAAATCATAACTTTTTTGTTCTTCAATTTTGTCTTGTCAATAACATTTAAGACATGTCTGATGTTATTTCTCATACATATCTTTAATGTATACACAAAGCTATGGAAAAGCGCTTCTGATCATGACTTGAAATGCTTCTCAAACAAGAGTGTGAGCCTAGAAGGACCCCAGTTTTTGTACTGGGTTTGCTTGGGCAATGCCATCCCATCCTGTACTAAAGATAATAAAATTCCAAACTTGAGAAGGTCAAATCCAGTCAATTTTGCTAGTGACAGCTAAAGCCTATTGATATAAAGGACTTAAGCTTTTTTTCTCAGTGGTAATAACAACAGTTCATTTTTCTTATTCCCTCCAAAACGGCAGGTATGGTTCTTCCAATGAAAAGTGTTTTGTTCTGCACTTTGATTTCAGACATCATAGGTGGCATTTTGTGATTGGTAATGATTTTTTTTCCTGTTCCTTGCTATGGGGATGCTGAGTTAGAAAGTGTGAAAATTCCTGAATAAGAAACTAAGTATAGGTTTAATTACTCCAGAGCTACATAAAAATCTATCTTTATGAACTAGCAAAACACAAGAAATCATTAATGATGGTTATTTTCAAGGCACTAGATCCTAGTTCCCAGATAAAAAACTAAACCATCTGTTTCTATTAAGATATATGTGTGTATCATGTTCTGCATATGTATATTTGTTTTCATGTGCTTCAACTGATAGCTGGAACTCTTTGTGAAAAGCTATATAACCTGTGCTGCCACAGTATGGGTGGGAAAAATGTTGAACTTTCTGGCAATGTATTTCAAGCAGGAAGTATAGAACAACTCAAGGACTTTCTTGAAATTCTTTGATGCAAAATTTTGATTTTCTGCTTCTCCCTGCACATTTCTGCACCTGCAGTTGATATCTCTAATTCTGGTTTATATGATACCAAAATGTTAACACTTCTATAACAATTTTCCAATAAATTAGACCTACCTTTTATGAAAATCTTTTTTAAAAAATGCTTTCCACAATCTGTTCTTCTTATTCAGTGAACAAAGAATACAGCCAACAGGCCACATATATTCTATATATAGGTAACATAAATGTACAGGAATAAAAACAGAATTTCCATTAATGGGCAATGGGGCTTTAGTGATCTTCTTTCATTAGTAGATAGAATGCATTTTACTACAATATAATACATGCAGATCTCCTCCATTTACTCAACATTTATAGAATCAATTATTTTTTTTGGAAAACAACTTGGCATCACCTGGCACATATTTCTAATGTGTATTATCTTAAAATACAAAGATGCATCTTTTACCATCAACATCCATTTTTAATAGAAATGTACTATGAAGACAATACAGTTCTGAATGCTTGCATTTAGAACCAATTGACAGAATAATAGAATCTAGACGAAAGCTTTTCTTTTCTTGGACTTTATCATGCTAAGCTGGAATAGGAGGGGTGGTATGCATGGATTTGTAAACCTTCTAATAAACTTTCATGTCAGGGAGAAAAGTTTAGGCTATTTTTTTCGCTATGGTTTATAGTATTTTCAAACTATTGCAATGCTTCTTTGAAGGCTTTGAACTGCCACAATAATAGCAGGGTAACCACTATAAGATTCTATAAATCATCAATGAGGAATGACCAAAGTCTAACTTCACACAATGTGCTATTTTCAAGGCGCGTAAAATTATGTTCCAGGAATAACCATTCCTCCCCAAAAATATATTTCCCATTTACATATTATATGGATAAAAGATGAGCAACTCTACAATTAAATCTCCAAACAAATGACCTCAATAGACTACCTCACCTATCATCTCAAGCTATCAAGGATGCGAAGTTTAAAGTGTTGTGCTGCTACTATAAACTGTTTTTGTTTTCATGTGTTACTTGAACAATTGAATTTCATTCAATTTAGATACCATCTAATTCCAAACTAACACTGGGTGGTATCCAATAAAATCAAACTATAATAGAAAATACAATATCATAAAGTTTTAAAAAAGGAATAAAGAACTAGAAAAAGCTGAGCATGAGAAGAATAGGCAAGCATGCAAACAGCTGTTGTAACCAAATATATGTGGATTTTAAACTTCAGTAGCAATTAGCTCTGAGATCAGTATACTCCAGATTAAATTAGCCCACGTGCTAGAGGGTAATTTCTCTTCCACATAAAGTAATATATCGATCACAAAAATGATTAAGGAAAACAATTAAATCTGCCTTCCTAAGTGCAACATCTTAAAACAGATCAACAATATAAACAACATATTCAGCAACATATGTACCCATAGGAAATTCTGATTCCTGGATGTGTCATCCTAATATATAATTATTAGTTTCCAAAAATTCTCTTCTTTGTTGCAAGGCATCTGCTAGAATGGAAACTTCTTTTTCCATTAGATTGCATTTCAGTTATTGACGTCTTTTCTCCAACTACATTCTTGACAGGTAAGTGGTGTGAGTTTTATAATTAGCAATCAATCATTAAAAAAAAAGATCAAGAAGGATTTAAATAAATATAATCAAACTTTCAGTGCCCTGTAAAGGAATAAAAATGTATGTGTTATAAATTTTTATCTCTACAGAAAACTGGAGGAAATATTATATCAAAGCTCTGCTATTAAATACGAGTAAAGCTCTCATCTGAAAAGTGCATCCCCTTAAAATTCAAACTTTGAGATCATATCCTTCTTGAAAACAATTTATAGAATTATTGCTGCTGAAGAAAACTGCTGAAACACACTGGAATTTTTATTCATTCATATTTTTTTTCAGTTGGCACCAATTTAAAGTTTGCTTCTTCCGTGGCTGCCTAAGTGCTTAACTCTTTATAACCAAGAGCATCAGTGAATTAACTTCAGAAATTTTTAGCATTATTTTTAGCATTATTGTGTATTCTGAAGAGATGTTAGGCCCCTTTCATACACCAAATGACAATAAGTTTGTACATGAAAAACTTGCATGCTTGTTTTCCATTTGAAGCTAACCCCTAGAATTGATTATTGGTATAATGTGCACTGTAGACATTTTCTACTTTGAAATGTAAAATGGAGATAAGATAGGAAGGTTAATTTTAGGCTTTTTCCATATCCTAAGCTGTGCTTTTATTGTGATTGCTAGAAGACTAAAACCCAGTCTCTCAATTTTAAATGGAAATGCATTCAAGATGGCCTCTACAGTACATTCAAACCTGGATAAGTGACTTGTCATTATAGCAGCAACCAGGTAAGAGTTTTGCCCTAAAATACCTTTCCTCCATTTGTGTTCCATTTATGTAGCATGCTCTATGTTATGGACTAAGCCAACGCATCAGTAACAACCTTAATATCTTTACTTTAACAGCAGGCTCATAATTCTGCACTTCTCATTGGCCTGCAAACAGCGAGTCGTGATTGGTCGTTTCTGGCCAATCTGATTGGCTGACAGCAGGTCTCTCTGATTGGACGCTTGTTAGAGCGCTAAACTCAAATCATTGGTTGTTTTGACAGCAGCCAGCTCTATAAAAGAGCTGCTGCTGCCCAAGTATTTTGCTCTGTTCTGAAGTCACGAATAAAGAGTTGAAGTCATGGTTCGATGTCTCGTCTCCGTTCCTTGCACCCATGCTCAGGACTTAACACTGGCAATGAGAATGGGATGCGGAGATGATAGAGCTGACTAAATACTCATCGAACAAGACAGAGCACGTGGCTGAGAGCGCACGCAACAAACGGCAGAATGACCAGCGGCGCCATACCACCCGATCCATTTGACCCGGCAAACGAAGATTGGGACTCGTATATAGACTGTTTCCAGATGTTTCTGGAGACCAACAATCTGAAAGATGCCTGGCAAAAAACGAGCGGTGTTCCTGACCCACTGCAGCCCTGCCGTTTTTAAAATGGTTAAAGCACTTGCCAAACCGGCGGAAGTGAAGACCATGGATTGGGATAACCTCGCGCAGATTCTCTGGGCCCATTATGCACCCGCAGTACCTACACTGATACGAAGACATGAGTTTTACCAGAGGGACCAATAGAAGAACGAGAGCATTGGGGACTTCATAGCCGACCTCCGGAACCTGGGAGGACTCTGTGGTTTTGCAAACCTCGAGGAAGCCCCGAGAGACCACATAGTTCTGGGATTAGATGACCACATGTCACAGAGCAAAATCATGGCGAAAGGAGACATCAGCCTTGCAAATGTCATCACCGATGCTACTGCCGCAGAAGCAACCAGGAAGTCAGCCGCTCGAATGCGCTGAGCAAACGCACCGCACCACCACCTCGCTAGCGATAGTCCGTTCTCCTCTGAGAGGCACGCTATTACCGCCCATCATGAAGACCTCGAGTCATCCTCAGACAGTGAGGAAGAGGAGGTCAACCAGCTCCGCTCAGAACGAGAGCAAAGGAACCAGAGACTTCCGCACCAATGTGCTAGTTGCAGGGCAAACCACCCGTGATCGGACTGCAAATTCCTCGATGCACTCTGCCGTTCCTGTGGGAAAAGAGGCCACATCGCAAAGGTCTGCAGAAGCAAGCGAGAGTCCAGTCCAAGCTGGAGGGAGAATAACCTCCGCCGGGAGACAGGCAAACCACCTGGAAATCGGGACCGCCTGAACCACCAAAGGAACAACCACTACTACAGAAATCGAGCACCTGCCGTTTCAACGAGATGAGAAGAGGCACACCAAACTATTACTATCGGCCACGCTTCATTGCTAGATGCAAGAAAGATCCGCGTAAAGGTCACTATTGAGAATCGACCATGCGTGATGGAAGTTGATTCGGGGTCATCCCTATCTATGGTCTCCTGGAAAACCCTCAAACAGCTGATCCCTGCCATCTGTCGCCAGGACCTCAGCACTCAAAGAATCATCCTAAAAGACTACCAGGGGAACAGAATTCCGGTTGTCGGTTCCAGCCACGTCCAAGTATCCTTCAAGGACCACACCGCGACGCTTCCCCTGACTGTCATCGATCATGACCGGCCTAGTTTGTTAGGGTTACAGTGATTCACCCCACTCGGAATTGAACTAGCTGGCATATACCAAACCGGAAGCGATGACTGGGAAGAAGCCCTCATCCAGGAATTCCAGGACGTGTTCACAGGAACATTAGGCAAGTACAAATGGACCCCTATATCATTTAATCTCAGTCCCGATGTGGCTCTCATTCGCCTTAAGCCTCGTCGGGTGCCTTTTGCCCTCAACCCAAAGATCGACGAGCAACTAGACAAATTGATAGCCCAGGGTGTGTTGGAACCAATTGACCATGCCCGATGGGAAACTCCAATAGTAACACCCATAAAGCCAGATGGCTCGTTAAGAATTTGTGGGGATTACTGGGCCACCCTAAATCACGCACTTCAGCAGAGCACTTACCCAGTACCAGTGGTTCAACACCTTCTTCACTCCCTGGGTGGCGGAAAAATATTTGCGAAATTGGACTTAGCTCAGGCGTACCAACAGCTACCCGTAGATGCGACAACTGCAGAAGCCCAGACAATAGTTACACATAGAGGTGCCTTCAAGTGCAATAGACTCCAATTCGGAGTAAGCGTGGCGCCTGGCATTTTCCAAAGTTTGATAGAGAGACTATTACAAGGCATAAAAGGCGTCGTGCCTTATTTTGATAACGTCTTAATAGCTGCCCCTACTAAAGAGTTATTAGGACAATGACTCAGAAGAGTTCTTCAAAGATTTAAAGATGCTGGCCTGAAGGTAAAAAGGGACAAGTGTCAACTTTGTACGGAGAGAGTGGAGTTCCTGGGATACCTTCTCGACAGACAGGGAATCCACCCCACCGAAAAAAAACTAACCGCAATCAAAAATGCCCCAAGACCTAGAAATAAGACAGACCTCCAAGCCTTCCTGGCACTCATTAACTTTTATAACATCTTCTTGCCCCATAAGGCGACCGTAGCCAAGCCCCTACATAGGCTTCTTGACAAAAAGGCTTCCTGGGTCTGGGGACAGCATGAAGAATGAGCATTTCAACAAGTAAAAGACCTCTTAACTTCTGATGCTGTATTGATACAATACAATGAAACTCTACCCCTAACGGTTACCTGTGACGCCTCACCATTCGGAGTGGGAGCCATTTTAAGCCATGTCCTGCCAAACGGTAATGAGGCACCTATTGCGTTCTTTTTGAGAACTTTGTCTAAAACTGAAAGGAACTATAGCCAACTTGATAAAGAGGCTCTCGCCATTGTATCCGCAATTAAACGTTTCCATGAATATGTGTATGGGAGACCCTTTGCCATAATTACAGACCACAAGCCGCTACTTGGCATTTTAGCGGGAAACAAACCAACTCCCCACATCTTATCACCAAGAATGACACATTGGTCGGAGTTTTTAGCCGAATACGATTACCAACTGCAACACCGCCCAGGGGAAGCCATTCCCCATGCTGATGCTTTGAGCTGCTCTCCACTACCAGACATCATAGATGACCCAGCTCCAACCCTAGCCGTATTGCAAATTGAAGCTCTTAAATCACCACCGCTGACCGCTCGAGACATCACCTCAAAAACAAAAAAGGACCCTTCTTTGGCACGAGTCCTCAGCTGGGTGGAACGGGGTTGGCCGGACAGTGCACCCAATGACACTTTCAGACTGTTCAGGAATTGACAGACAGAACTATTCTCTCAAAAGGTCTGCATCTTGTGGGGAGACAGAGTTGTCATCCCAGAGAAATTGCAACATAAGGTATTAAAAATGTTGCAGGATGGACATCCAGGCATCGTGTGGATGAAGGCATTGGCAAGGAGTTACGCATGGTGGCCAGGTTTAGACAAGCAGACAGAGACCTGGATGGCGACGTGCAACAAATGCCAGGAGACTCACTCTGCTCCTCCAAAAACACCCCCAACTCAGTGGGAAACGCCTCGAGGTCCCTGGTCCCGTATCCACATCGATTTTGTGGGACCCACCAGAGGACACACTTTCCTTCTAACCATGGATGCTTATTCTAACTGGCTCGAGGTCCACAAAATGAAAAGCACCACCACGGAGGCAGTCATTAAAAAACTGAATAAGCTATTCACTACCCACAGATTGCCAGATGTCCTGGTCTCCGATAATGGCCCTCAATTCACTGCCCTGGCATTCGAACAGTACCTAGCAGACCGGGGCATCTGCCATGCCTTAATGTCGCCAGTGTACCCTGCGGCCAACGGTAGGGCTGAGCGAATGGTTCAATTTGTAAAGAAGACCTTACACAAAATGGACCAGGGTGACATTGACAACAAGATAACCTGGATGCTTCTCCTCCAACAAGCAGCACCACAAACAGAACCCCAGCTGAACTCCTGATGGGCCAGAAACTTCGCTCACATCTCGATCGCCTCCACCCTGCTTACACATCTGAACAACCCCTGGGATCCAGCAGCAAGTGTCGATCATTCCAGGAAGGTGACCCCGTTTTTGCGAAAAACTTCTCGGGCGACCCATTGTGGGTCCCCGCTACCATAACGCAACTTATGGGACCCCAATCCTATCATCTACAAACTGCAGATGGCAAAATGTGGAAGCGCCACATAGACCACCTTCGATCCAGACTAGCACCTACTCCCATCTCATCCCCTGAATCTCCAACTGGGGGGGTAGGGACATCGAGGGGGCCGAAAAAGAAATAACAGATGACTTAACAATCGGAACCCAGCAGTCTACACAACCAACCATGGGATACTCACCTCCAGAAGGAGAACCAAGCCGGGAAGTCGCCTCACCGCCTGACAGCACCACGATAGAAACAGATCCAGGGAACCCAGATGACAGCATTGGTGAGAGCAGAGAGGACAGCCCAGAGCCATTCAATGAAACAGCGGGACCGTTTTCGCCACCCAGCTCAGCAAGCAGCCACCGGAACCAGAGCCAGGACNACCGGAACCAGAGCCAGGACAGAAACCGGTAGAACAGCGCAGATCAAGCAGACAGGTGAAGCGACCTGCCTACTTACGAGAATACGTCACCC
>BHEV01021036.1:0-30322 GCA_004319985.1 Emydocephalus ijimae
AAGAGTTTATGAATAGACTTAAGGAAGAATTAGACTACTTTTTAAAAGAAAATAATAATGAGGCAACTACGAAGCAGAATACTTGGGATACAATGAAGGCAGTAATAAGGGGCACAACGATATCATATACTGCCAGGAGAAATAAAGAAAAATGTTCCCAACAAAATAAACTAAAACAAAGAATTAAAGAATTAGAAACGCAGTTACAAAATGCTCCAAAGGATTCTAGATTGCAAAATCAGATGATAATAACTAAACACAAACTAAATCTAATTGAACAGGAAGGAATGGTCACAAAGTTGAATATAGCTAGACAGATATTCTTTGAACAGGCTAATAAACCAGGAAGATGGTTGCCCTATAAACTCACAAAAGAAAAACAGAAAAGATTAATTTACCAAAATAGACAAAAATGGGGATGCTCAACAGGGAGTAGAACAAAAAAAAAAGAAATTGCATGTAAATACTTTGAAGACCTTTATAAAAAGGAGGAGGTAAGCGAGGATATGATAAGAAATTATTTGGGTGTAACAAAAGATAAAGTAATTGGGGATAAGATGAAAAAAATGCTAATTAGAGATATTACGTGGTCTGAACTGCAAATAGCAATAGAAAATCAAAAGAATAACAAAACTCTGGGGCCTGATGGGATTCCAGGGGAATTATACAAGGTAGTAGGAGAACAAATAGGACCCCTCATGGTGGAAGTATATAACGAGGTTTTACTTGCAGCTAAAATGCCGGATTCATGGAAGGAGACATTAATTTCGTTGATTCCGAAAGAAGACTCAGATCCACGACTCATACAAAATTATAGACCAATTTCTCTGTTAAATACTGATCACAAAATATTTACTTCAATTATAGAAAATAGATTTTAAAAAATCCTGAATGAATATATACATAAAGACCAAAATGGATTTCTTCCCAATAGACAAATCAGGAATAATTTAAGAATAGTGTTAAATGTTTTGGAATACTATGAAGCCCATCCGGAAAAACAAATAGCCCTTGTATTCTTGGATGCACAGAAGGCCTTTGATAACTTAAATTGGCAATTTCAAATTCAACAAATCTACAATATGAATTTAGGTACTAAATCTGAAAACATCATGACTACAATTTACGCCTCACAAAAGGCGAATATTATAATTAATGGAGAATATACACGCTCAATAAAAATAGAGAAAGGAGTTAGGCAGGGATGTCCATTATCTCCCCTGCTCTTCATATTATCTTTGGAAACACTGCTCACACAAATTAGACAGAGTCCAGGAATAAAGGGCTTAAAAATAAAGAAGAATATAAACTGCAGTCATTTGCGGATAACATGGTCTTTTTCATAGAGGACCCAATTGAAACAGGTCAGGAACTATTGAAAGAGCTAGATCACTTTGGGAAAGTTGCAGGACTTAAAATTAACAGGGAAAAATGAAATTAATAACAAAAACCTAACAGAAAAACCGAAATTAGAATTGGAAAAGGCAATGGGACTACAAGTGGTTTCAAAAAATTAAATACCTAGGAATTTGGCTGATGGCTCAGTGTAAAATTTTAATGGAAAATAATTATAGCACATTACTACAACAGGTTAAAAAAGACTTAGAGTTATGGGTTAAACTGCAAATCTCTCTGCTAGGGAGGATTGCTACCATTACAATGACCATTCTCCCTAAATTTATTTATTTGTTCCAGACAATACCAATAAAAATACATAAAAACTACTTTGTGTAACTTAATAGGATTATCACAAAATTCATTTGGCAAGGGAAAAAATTGAGGATAAATTTAAAAGCAATGCAAGACATGAAGAGCAGGGTGGGAATGGCACTCCCAAATTGGGAATTATATCATAGCGCAGCCTCTTTACTATGGCTGAAAGAGTGGGTAAATTTGTCGAATAAAAGAATATTATTCCTAGAAGGCCATGATTTACAGAGGAGGTGGCATGCATTCTTATGGGACATGGGAAAAACTAAACAGAATTACTACCATAGACATATAATTTGAGACTCTTTATTGGCTAATTGGAATAAAATAAAGAAAAAACATTATCTAAAAATCCCAATTTGGATCTCAACGATGGGGGCGTTAATTTGGATCTCAACAAGATGATAAAATACAAAGACCTTCTGGTTGCACAAGGAGCTTTAAAATCATGGCAAGATCTCCAAGAACAAGGGCTACAGGTAGACCGGTGGGTTTACTTGCAAATTCAAAATAGATACAGACAGGATAAAAGAAGTTTAGGAATTTACAGTAAGTTACAGCAATTAGATAAAATCTTACTAGGTCCAGATAAAAAAAATATGACCAAATTTTATAACTATTTATTAGAGGTAGAATTAGAGGAGGAAGTAGTCAAAGGCAATATAATAGCTTGGAGTAGAAATATTGGACGTAGCATTACATTATTAGAATGGGAAAGGGTCTGGATCAGGAATAATAAAATCACAAAATTAGCAACATATAAAGAAAATGCCTATAAAATGTTTTATAGATGGCATCTTTCCCCTTCAAGAATAGCGAAGAAGTTTTCTAACATGAATCCGAATTGTTGGAAATGTAAAAAGAAACACGGAACATTCTTTCACATGTGGTGGTCCTGCACCGAAGCTCAAAAATTTTGGCGCAGAATCAAAAAATGGTTGGAGGAAATAACGGCAGAGCAAATTGAATTAAAACCAGAATTCTTTCTATTAGGGATATTTGATAAACAACTCTCTAAAAAAGCTAAATATATAATATTGCACATACTTACTGCAGCTAGACTAGCCTTTGCACAGTGTTGGAAACAAGCTGATATTCCAACAGAGGAAATGATTATTCAGAAAATAGCAACCTGTGCAGAGATGGATAAATTGACCTTAGCACTTAAGGATAAAGAATCATCAGAATATTACAAAAGCTGGGAATGTTGGTATGACTGGATAGAACAAAGATAGGAAATATATTAGTAAATAATGTTAACTGTAAAGGATGTTAACATACTCGCATTAAGATTTACTTGTAAATATGACACCAATAATGATAATAAATAAGGAACCACAAACTGTTGATAATGGAATTGCTTGCTTTTATTTGTTTATTTTTTGTGTTTTTTTCTTTTCATTTTTTCCTATGTTGTGTATGTGTTTGTTCGTTATTTTAGTTGTATATTCAATAAAGTTGTTTTTTAAAAAACAAAAAACAAAATGGCCTAAGAAGACTTGTTAGTGGCTGATTAGGAATGTCTTTACAGTGAAGCACAACATCATCTTGTGATTCAGTTCTCTTATCTTTACAAGAGTAAACCTTTCCAAATAGGGCATTTTTGCAGTGTTTACCCTGACCATAAGATAGTAAACCACAATAGCATGAAGTCCTCTAAAATAGGGGTTTCCAACCTTGGCAACTTTAAGACTTGGGGACTTCAGCTCCCAGAATCCCTCAGCCAGCAGAACTGAATCACTTATTGCTCATCAACATTCTAATTAATTACAACAAAATAAATGACTTAAGCCATTCCTGTTATGTGTGTCAATAAATGCAAGATTCCTGATTGTAATATTGGTAAGAGATGGGGAATGGTATCTATTTGGAAGTATCCTAGCTAATAGCTGTTCTAAATTCCATGTAGTTATATGTTTTGTAACTGTTTTAAGGTCCTATTTGTTTAACTTTCATCAGTGGGAAATGTTTTATTTGATACTTCAATGGGATGGAACCAAGAATTATTTGTGAGATTTTCAAGAGCACTGTAGTTATTTTTTCTTTTATGTCTAACTCGTTGGTAATTTAGTTGTTATGAATTAATTTAATCATGTACCATCTTGTTCAATCATGTACAATCATGTTCCATCTTTGTGGATGGAAAATAAATAAGGCATGAAACCTGGGTTGTAGGACAAAAAACCCCCCCTAAAGCTTTAGAATGAATCATCTACATCTTCTGGTTTTCAAGGCTACAATGAATAATAAAAACAATTATACTGAAATGCTATGCTAGATCTTGAATACACAATTAACTTTTTTTCAGTCTTCAAATAAAAACTATCTCCCTTCAAAGATATTTTTAACAGGCTATTAATTTTAACATTTATATTGTAGTTCTTATTCCATGGTTGTACAAGAATTAAAGCACCACAAAATAATTTGGGTTTTTCTAATATCATGATAAAGTCATACAGTCACGAAGCTGCAAGGAGCAAGTACAGTCCACTATCCAATGGAGAAAGCTATATTAGAGCATTTTCTTGAATCCAGCTCAGGAATCACCACTCTGAGTAATACATTTCACTGTCAAACTGCTCTTACTATTAGGATCCTTCAGAATCTTCCTTCCTTAAACACATTACTCTATGTGCTGCAGTTTGAAAGGATAGAGAACAAATCCTGATCTTCTTCTGAATGAAAGAATGCTATCATATCTCTTTAGGTCTTAACATTCTCTGATTGTTTTATTGCTTTTCACAGGATTTAGTTTTTAATGCCCTGATCCTCATTACTATCCTCTGAACTGTTCCAGTTGTCTGAATCTTCTTCTAGCATTAAACCCTATGTTTGAGCTGGGATGTGATCACCGTGGAATGATTGATCCCTGTGATTTAGGACTGATATTTCTTTTGATGCAGTCTAAATTTTGTGAGCTGTTCTTTCAAGAAGATTATACAGCTGGTTATATTTGATATGTAAAAAGTTGCCGTCTACTGAATCAGATTGACAGTGGAAATGATGTCTATTGTGGCCTTGCCACTCAGAGCCAATAGGAGTTATACCTCTATAGAGGGCATTACATGGGGAGAGATTGATCTTCCCTGAAGGGCAGTAGATCTCTCACCAATAAAGGAGAATATGTGTCGTTCAGGGTTGAAGTGAGGGGTCTTCAGTGCTCCCTGAGCTTGGTTGTTTCCTTGCGGATTTTTCATTACCCAAACTAGGTAACATCCTCAATGCTATGTCTCTTATTTTTCAAAATCAAATTCTTTTACATCTTCATGTAGAATTGCCAGAAATTGAATCCTAAGACACAATCTTTTGGCTTTTCAAAGAAAGCACTATGCCAAATCCTATTATTTTAGGAACCTGTATTTTTTATTTTTATTTTTTGTTACTTAAGGTTTCAAGAGACATAAGAAAGGAGGGATATTATTAGCAGACATTTTTGTCCTTTTCCTTTCCCTGCATGACTTTCGGGTGTGGGAGTTAGTTCTGCACTTCAACAATGCAGTTATATCTTGGTAAGCTTAACTTACCTTCATTTATTTCTACATTTTCTTTCCTTTCTTTTTTCTTTTCAAGTTGAATAACACAGAAGGATAATTTTGGATTTGCAACCAATTGGTTGAGGACTGCAAGAGAGGTTGTGAATTATTCTTTCCATTCCACTTCTAGAAAGTTGTAGAGTTTGCTACATTTTACTGCCTTTACACATCAGTTCTATTAATTCACTTGTAGAGTAATTCATTCCTACATTATCACCTGTAGCAATTGGGATTCAATATCATTGTGAATTTCTCATCATTTGTAATTTCATAAGCAGTGGGGTGGTTTCCCACTGTTCTTCTAATCTATTTTTGCTGAGTAACCAGACTTCTAAACATTCAGCAAGGATTACTCCTACTTCTATCCTGTGTTTATTAAGATGCTTGTACATACCAATTATGCTATGAGCTATACCTCTCAGAAGGGTCACCAATGAAAGACAATCATGATAAATGAGGAATCAGTCTAAATACTGTCAATTAGAGAAAGAAATAACATCTTATTATATCATTCTACCAAGGAAGGAAAACAGACATTTCCAACTGAGGCAATATCAAAGTGATAATTGACGTGCGAAGAATCAGTGATTTGAAATGCACTAGAAAGAGACACCTTATATCACAGGAGTGTCAGATATTTTACAGTAGATAAGAAGCTAAGAGACTAAATGAAATAGGCATCACTGTAAACAAAAGAGTGGTGCTTGAATATAAGCCCAAAAGTAACACACTGCTCTCCAACTGAATCTTAAGGCAAGCCAATCGTATCAGGGTGATCCAAGTCTATATTGGCAAAATCAGGCTCAGACTCTTGATTATTTACGGATTCCTGAGGTAACATTTGTCTGAAGTGGGCATGTCAGAGTCTTCTGACTTTGTGGAAACAATAACAGTCAGGATGAATGCACCACTCATCCTAGTCTTCCCACTGGTTAACTACAAGTATGATTAAAACTATCTCAGTGCTGAAACCCAACTGAAAAGGGGACAGATAATTTATTTCCTTCATTCCTGGAGCTGCATGTTAACAACTAGGTTGAGAAGGGAGAGAGCTAGGTCTTCACAAAATGAATCCAAAATATCATAAATTTGAGTCATCTATGCCTTGAGTGAAAACTTTGGATTGATTTCTTGACACCATGAGCCTTTTGTTTGGTGTTTCGCTGTCTATCCATGGTATTCTCAGGAGTCTTCTCCAGCATTAGTGTTCAAAAGTATCAATATTTCTTTGATCCTTTTTCAAAGTCCAACTTTCCTTTCCATAGAGTGCCACAGGAAAAACCATTATCTGTATGATTCAAATATATATATATATATATTCTGGTATACTGGTATTTATAGAGAGACGGCAGCTCCGATCACACACTGCTTGCACTGGCACGAAGCTGAAAGCACCAGCCTGAGGATGGTAAGTGGGACCTCACCGAAATGTCTCCAAGATACTCTTAATCTTACACGGGAAAAGATCCGAACACACCTAGACCTACATACCTGTACCCGTGAAAAACTACGAAAACATATATATATATACATATAGATATATAGATACACACACACACGCGCGTCATGACACATGAATATTTTTTTCAAAGCTTTCATTGCTATCTAGCCAACTGCTAGTCTGAAGCCTATTTCTTGACTGTTCCTTTACTGTTCATAGTTGATCCCAAAAGGCAGAAGCTATCCACCTTCAGTATCTTCATTGCCAGGTTCCTGCACACGTTGTTATTAGTATTGTGCTTTTAAAGCTTAGCCTCATCTTTCCTTTGTACTCTTTGACTTTCATTGTTAGAGCTTTGCAGATTATTTGCACTTTCAGCTACCAGAGTAGTGTCTTCAGTATAGCACAAATTATTGATGTTTGTGTCTCCTGGTTCAACATCCTCTTCCAACCCACAAGTTTCCTTCGATGTATATTCTACATATTCTGCATTCCCTTGAATAAACAAGGGATGAGTATGCAGCTTTGTTTCACTCCTTTGCCAACCTTTGATCTTATCAATTAAGCAAATGTCATCTTGTGGCACCTGGCAAACATGTCAAGCCTGCTGGAATTCCTAGCCCTCTGGAATTATCTTCATCCAGAGATTCTACCAAGTCTCCAACCCTTTTATTGTTCGTGAAAGAATTGTAGAGTTGGTTGTTTACCCAGCCTTGGAGATAGGATGATTCTCGAGCCACCTTTTTGGCTTTTGCTTGTGTATTGATCTTATATTGATTATTTTTCTATACTGAACTGTTATATCTTCTATGTGTATATGTTTCTGTGTATGTTCTTTGTTTTTCCTAATTGTAAGCTGCCCAAAGCGGTTTGGGAGTTGGATAGCCAAATAATCAATAAACCTAGAGTCACTTCTGTTTTGCCATGTCCTATTCAAGCTACGCTTTCCTAATTAGTGTAGAGGTTTTGCCTTAAGAATTAGAAGAAGTAAAACAGGATTGATCACTGGAAACAGAAATAATTTAGCTAAAGCTTAAACATTTTGGACACATAATACAAATACAAGAATCATTGGGCGTGGGAGGAAATTATGATGTTTGGAAAATGTCAGAGGCAATTGAAAACAAGGCTCAGCTTGCAAGAACTCATCTGACAGATAATCCTAGTGATTGTGTCTGACAGGTCTCAAAAATTTAGGAGCAACTAGATTAGGAAAGTTAGGACAAGCAGCCAAATAAAATTTCTTTCATATCCTGTGAGCTTCCCAAACATGCTTAGATAAAACAAAATATCTAATGGAGACAAGTGACATCTTCAGTGCCAGTGATTGAATAAAAGGCAAAAGCATGCAGAATTCTTAACTATCAAGCCTTTCCTTTGGTCCTATAGAGCATTACATAAGATGAGATTGAGTTTGAGAGAGAAGTGGGTTGCTCAAATTCCCAAACATCAGGATTTCCCCCAGGGGTAGGATTCAAAATTTTTAACAACTGGTTCCGTGAGCATGGCTTAGTTGGTGGGTGTGGCTTGGTGATCATGTGAATGAGTGGACATGGCTTGGTCATGTTAATGGCTGGGCGTGGCCAACTTATCATCACTCATATCGAGGCATGCATCTCCTCACCTGGCCTCTCGTGATTGTGGGGATGCTGCAACAGTCGTAAGTGTTAAAAACGGTCATAAGTCACTTTTTTCAATGGTCATTCCACACAAGCAAAGTACCAGCAAAGGAGGGAAAAAAAACTCCAAAGCCCTTCCTGAGACAGGAAGTCTACTCCTGCCAAGATTGTTAAAAGGGTTAATGGAGAGGCAGTTTCTGTAAGCAACACCAGAATGTTTCCTTCCTGCCTTTCTTACAGGATTAGACCAGTAATTTCTTCTAACAACCGGTTCTCTGAACTGCTTGGAATGTTAACAACCGGTTCTAGCAAATAGGTGTGAACTGGTAGAATACCACCCCTGATTTCACCCCACCAAAAAATTCTTGTATTTGTGTTATGAGTCCAAAATCCACCATCACATTCCCTGACTTCAATATTGTTAATTAATTTTGCTTCAAACATTCAAGACCTGTAACATGAATTTATCTAGACCAAATAAATGTACTACTTTCACAAATTTCAGATTAATGTATTTCACTTGACTGACTTTTATCACAGCCATTCAAATTAACACCATCAAATTGACTTTTGAAGCTGTCTCTCATCTTGCTAAATTAATTTATTTTTTAGTTATTATATTCACTTTCTGATTTTTCCCCCAACCACCTCCAATTTGATTTTGAAGACTGAGCTTTTCTAGTCTTTCATGGAGTTCTCTGCATTTTCTCCCCCTTCTTGATTTATTTATTTAGTTACTATTTATCACATTTTTATTCCGCCCATCTCCCTTTCATGATGACTCTGGGCGGTCTACAAAATAAAGAATCAAAGTTCTTGAAAGAAGATATGAAAGATCTAATCTGTGTCAGTCACCAGGACCAGAGGTTTTGTCTTCTGAACTTTCAGGTTCATGCTGGAACTCATTTTCAGGGAACTTCTCTCCAACAGAGTGTGTATGCTGTTCTGTGTGTGGTATTTATATGGTGCCTATTGTATGTGGCTTTTTAGATACTGATTGAGGTGTGCTGGTTTTTAAGTCAGCAGTCATTTGCTTGTGTGGCCCAGCCCTCGCCTTCTAAGTACTTGATATGCTACTGGTAAATCAGCATTCCTGTTGACTGATGAGGGGCCTGATTTCCCAGGCTTCAATCACTTCCCTGGCTGTTTTTGTGCCTGCTCATCTAACGATCTTAGTAGCTGCAACATTGAATGTCCTTGTTCATTGCAGTGTGAGGCAACCAGTGAGTTTGGGTGTCTTCATCTGATGGCTCACTTGTGTTCTTCAATCTGTGGTTAGCTTTCTCCCTATATGATCTCCCCCCACCGTTTTGTGCAGATAGCTTGTGATTAATGATTGTGGTTCTCCTTGAATTGAATTCACCTATTTGGTTTGCTGGGTATTCGGTTGGTTCTCAACTTTGCACCTACTAAAATTGTTGGATGAGCAGGCACAAAAACAGCCAGGGAAGTGATTGAAGTCTGGGAAACAGACCCCTCGTCAGTCAACAGGAGTGATGATTTACCACCAGCGTATCAAGTACTTAAAAGGCCATGGCTGAGCAGCACAAGCAAAGTTAAAATCCAGCCATCAACACACCCCAATCAACATCTAAAAAGCCATGTACAACAGGCACACACAAAACAGCACACACTCTGCTGGACAGAAGTTCCCTGTCAGTGGGCTCCAGCACGAGTCGGAAAGCTTGGAAGACAAGACCTCTAGTGTCGGTGACTGACCCCGATCCTGCAACATTATACTGTCTGGGACACATATATTCACCTTCATTTGTAAGATAAGAAAGACTATTGCTATTGATTCAGTAGTCACTCTAAAAACTAGCTTGACAACATTATTCTACAGCCACTGTATGAAAGAACAAGCATCTCTGTGTAACATATAATGTGGATTAGTGCACATCTTTATACACCAGGGCTTGAAATATTTAATTTCTTCCATTGGTAAATGTTTGAAATATTTAACAAAGTTTCCAGTTAACTAGATAACAGATTTGTAAAAAAATATTATTTTACATGGAGCAGCATTTTACAGAGTTAATATTTTTTCTGCCTGTCTCATGTTGGAAATGTGTCTTGTCTGAGATTAAAAAAAAAGCCAATATATTTTAGTACAGGTAGTCCTCAACTTATAACCATCCATTTAGTAACCATTCAAAGTTACGACGACACTGAAAAAAGTGACTTGTGATCATTTGTCACACTTAACCACCATGGCAGCATTCCTGTGGTCACATGATCAAAATTCAGGTGCTTGGCAACTGACTCATATTTATGATGGTTGCAGTGTCCATGAGGGTCACATGACCACCTTTTGAGACCATTTGACAAGCAAAGTCAATGGGGAAGCCAGATTCACTAAATAACTGTTACTTATTTGTGTTACTTGCCTTTGTGGCCCAGTGGTTAGAGTGCAGTACTGCAAGCTACTCCTACTGCAATTTGGCAGATCGAATCCCACCAGGCTCCAGGTTGACTCAGCCTTCCATCCTTCTGAGGTGGGTAAAATGAGGACCCCAATTGTTGGAGGCAATATGCTGACTCTGTAAACCTCTTTGAGAGGGCTGCAAAGCACTATAAAGTGGTATGTAAGTCTAAGTGATATTGCTATTGCTACTAACTTGACACCTGCAGTGGTTCAATTAACAATTGTGACAAGAAATGTTGTAAAATGGGGCAATCCTCATTTAACAAATGTCTCGCTTAACAACAGAAATTTTGGCTCAATTATGATCATAAGTCGAAGACTACCTGTACATCCACCTGGAAGAATCACCACTTATCTCTCTTCTTTTGGGCAGCCTGTCATTAATTGACCAATAGTATGAAATTAGTTTACTAAAATTTCTTTGATCCAATGGGAGTCCTGCTAAAACCTCTAATTTATATTCTGTACAAGTGCTAAGTTCAATTTTCTTTTGAAGTCTATCTTGAAGTTTTTTTTTTTTTCAAAAAAAGTTCAGTATCACTTTGCTAAGCCATTTATGACAGGATGTAAATCTGAAACTCAGATGGCCTTCATACTTTCAGAACTGAAAAAGTAGCCATTATTTCTTCGGTCTAGTATACCATGAATAATTTGATGCCTGTAACACCTTGTAGTGATTAATAACTCTCAGTCTGAAATCTCCATCTTGAGATTGACTGCAAATCGACTCTGCAAGCTGTCATGACTAGAACACCTGCCTCAATTGCTGAAATTTTGGTGTGCTTCCCCGTTCCTTCTTTTTTGGGGGAGGGGGCATTTTGCTTGCAAAATCAGAGAACTCTTAGGAGATGGGGGTGCCTTCAAGATGGGTTGACAACTACCTGGACAGGCGGCTGCAGTTTCCTTGTCAAGATTTCAGAAGTGGTTTGCCCTTACTTACTTCCTAGGGCTGAGAGAGAGAGAGAGACCGGCTTAAGGTCATCCAGCTGGTTTCATATCTAAGGCAGAACCAGAATTCCTGTCTCCCAGTTTTAGTCTGATGTCCTCAACCACTACATCATGTTGATTCACACACATACAAATATACATATACAGACAGACACACATTCATATAATACATTCTGTGAGTTTGAAATTGCTTTGTTTGCTTTTTTCTTTATGCAGAGGTTCTACTCTCTCTTTGTAGCAGCAAGTTGCATTTATCTGAAAAGAGAAATCTTCCAGACAGCCTGAAGACATAAGGGATCCCTGGAGCAATATTACTTATGCACAGTATAAACTGTTATTAGAACTAAATATATCCCAAATTAATACTTGGAACAGTTATTTTCACTTCTGCAAAGCCTCTGTTATTCCTCTGTCCTACCATGTTTAAATGTATGGTGCATGTGTACATAATGTGTTTGTGTATGCCCAGATACAGATGCAAATTTATACATAAATTATATTAACAGTACAACATAACCTTTGTTATGCTTTCCATTCAGAAATCATTGGAAAAAAAACCAGGAGAAAATTTAACACTGAACTGTATGTTTGTTGTCCCAAGTAGCTGTCAGTCACTGAAGCAAAAGAGCAACAGGAGCTGAAAACTTTGTTGCGCTGGTACCGTCTTATGGATGAAGTGCAGAATTCAGAAGGGGATCTGCAGATTTTAAGGTATTGTTCAGGCTGCTTACTTTGGCTGTGTTTTCCCCTTCCAGATTGTTTTTCTTCAGAAAACTAAGCATGTCTAAATGATCAGATTAAGTCATTGCCTTTTTTTTTCTCCCAAAGAGGATATTGAAAAATTTGAATGAGCCAAAGTGATGTAAGGATAGTGAAGATAAATTAAAGAAAATAAACCTGGAAGGCAGTCCTGTGCAACTCAGTGGGATTAATTTCTGACTATATAAGTTTTGGCTGTAAGGTGCTACTGGAATCATAAAAAGAAACTTAACCATCTTAAATGTTGATTTCAGAAAAGAATAAAATATTTCCTTTCTCACATTATTTATTTATTTATTTGAACCACAAACTCTGTTTGATCAGAGCTTTCTGTTTTCTGCAAAACCATCACAGAGAATACTGAGAATATTAAAATGTAGAAGACTTATTTATATCCCTATCCCTATCTCTGTTTACATCTACATCTACATCTACATCTACATCTACATCTACATCTACATCTACATCTGTCTGTCTCTGTCTCTGTCTCTGTCTCTGTCTATCTATCTATCTATCTATCTATCTATCTATCTATCTATCTATCTATCCATCCATCCATCCATCTATCTCTTTTCCTTCAGCCTAAAATTTGTTTCTTAAAATGTGAAATTCACTGATTGGTTCTAAAAAATACTGACTCTATTATGTACTGTTGAATACAAACTTGAAGCTGGATTTGGCACTACGGTTTACCTGTGCTCACGCTCCAATGAAATTGTTCAGAAGAATGGTTAATTCATGGTTGGCTTTGCTTGTGTTTTATTATTCCATGAAACGACTCCAGCCTTCCAATAGCATGCATAGTTATGTATGGAATTTAGATTGGAGTATACTGCTATTCATGTATTTATGTGTAATGCTTCACAGAAGGTTGCAGTCCAAATCTCTAGTCTAGACAATTGTGTATAGGAAGTTTCTGTGTAGAGCAGGACTTTATTCTGAAACAGTATATCCATTGAAATTCATTCCACATTGGTTTTCAAACTACCCCAGTATGAAAATTAAGCTTTTCATACAAGGGACTGTATGCAGGGAATCCATTATAAACTTCTCCCCATGTTGAAACCTAAGTGGTCTCTTCTGTCCTTCAGATTCAAAGGTGAAAAATCTGGGTTTTTTTCTAGCATCGGGCTGCAGTTACAGAAGGCAGCATGACCATTATGGCCATTTTTCACAGGAGCTTTATCAAGAGACAACTGGACTTTTTCGTTTTTCTTTGAAGCTGTTTTGCTTCTCATCCAAGAAGCTTCTTCAGCTCAAAATGTCTTCAAAGAAAAACCAGAAAGTCCAGTTGCCTCTTGAAATAAACACCTTTGGGACAACCATGACCTGAATGACTGAGAATCTCCATAGACATTTTTCACATGAGCTTTCCAACATCCCCAAGGTCATGTGATTAAAATTTAGGTATTTAGCAACTGACACATATTTATGACAGTTGCATATCCTGGACTCGTGTGATCACCATTTGTGAATTCCAACAAGTAAAGTCAAAGAGGAGAACTAGGTTCACTTAACAACAGCATGAGTCATTAACATCAGGATTCATTTAACAACTGTGACAAAAAAGGTTATAAAATGGGGCACAACTCACTTAAACATTGCTTTGAATAGCAATGGAAATTTTGAGCTCAGTTTTGGTCAGAAGCCGAGGACTACCTGTATAGCCGAGAAGATACATTTTGCTTTTCGGATCTAAAGGGCTGCACAACCCTAATGAAGTCACTTCCAAAGATGAGATGCCAGGGAGCTTCTCAAAACCCATTTTATATAGTTTGCAATGTTAAAAGAGATGTATGTTAATCCTGAGATTCCATTAGCTGATATAACTTCCAAACTTAGAGCCAAGAACTGATATAAGGGTTTTAAGAACATTTAAAGGATTAGTTTCAACTCCTCCTACTTTTTAAAAATCTTCCTCGATTAAATAAGGCTTAAAGAGAATGACCAGTTCAAAATAATATCTATGCCTATAGTTGGGGATTTCAAAGCTTTCTACTTTTAATATTTCTCTGCTACGATAGTTGTCTTGAGAATCTTTCACTGTGCCCAGCTCCTCTTTGACGTCCAGGTTAGCTGTTCAACCATTATGAGTGTTCCTGAAAGTGTAAATCTAAGTCCAGCAAGAATTAGTGAAGCCGGCTTTATAATTATAATAGAAAAGAGATTGATGTACACAGGACATGCATTACATTTTTAGGCCAAACCTACCACCCACCTAGCTATATCCTATGAGAAGGGGAGTCTATATGTTCTGTGTGAGTGTGAAGGCTGAAGGAAGTCACCCAAACTGGCTGAATTCTGGGAGCTGAAGTCATTTAAGTTGTTTAATGTTGAAAAGCACAGTCTTAGACAAACATCAGGTAGAGTGATAGTGAATAAGGAGCGCCGGTAAATCCTTTGCCTTCTATCTACCCACAGTGTTATCAATAGATCATAAGGAACTGAATAGCCTTTGCTGTTGGATTCTCCCCTCCAACGTGCCTAGCTTCCTAACTTCCACTCCCATTTAAATAATCAAATTCAATTCTCATATTTTTTTATTTATTTTTTTATTAATTTTTGTCAATTGCTTACAAGATAATAGGAATAAGTAAAAAAACATAGTTATGAATACATGGATACATATAAAAAGAATAAAAGAAATAAAAGAAACAATAGGACAGGGATGGTAGGCATGTTGGTGCACTTATGCACATCCCCTACAGACCTCTTAGGAAAGGAAGTAGACATTCTAAGGTTAAAGTTTTGGGGGTTTGGGGAAGAAACCACAGAGTCAGATAGACATTGACCACTCTGCTGCTGAAGTCGTATTTCCTGCAATCAAGTTTGGTGTGATTAACCTTGAGTTTGTATCTATTGTTTGCTCTTGTGTTGTTATGGTTGAAGCTGAAGTATTCATTGACAGGTAGGACATTGCAATGTATGATTTTATATACTATACTTAGATCGGACCGAAGGTGGCGTAGTTCTAGGTTTTCTAGTTCTAGAATTTCGAGTCTGGTGGCATAAGGTATTCTGCAATGAGTAGAGGAGTGGAGAACTCTTCTTGTGAAATATTTCTGGACTTTCTCAACTGTGTTAATATCAGATACATAATGTGGGTTCCAGACTGATGAGCTGTATTCGAGTGTTGGTCTTGCAAATGTTTTGTATCCTCTAGTTAGTAGTGTAATATTACCAGAGAAAAAGCTACGTAAGATTAGGTTAACAACTCTTAATGCCTTTTTGGCTATGTAGGTGCAGTGGGCTCTAGCACTTAGGTCATTAGAGATGAGTACTCCAAGATCCTTGACAGAGTTTGGATCATCAACAAGATCTTGACTATTCAGCCTGCATTTTATTTTCTGATTTTTTTTGCCAATATGTAGGACAGAACATTTATTTGTTGAGATTTGAAGTTGCCATTTGTTTGACCATTCTGATACATAGTCAAGATCTTTTTGAAGGGTAGCAGTATTGTCTGTGGTATTGAATAGCTTTACATCATCAGCGAAGATAACGCAGTTGCTCTTGATATGATTTATGTAGAGTATGAAGAGAATTGGTCCTAGAACACTGCCTTGAGGGACACTACTGTTGACAGGTACAGAATTTGATAGGACACTCCCAATTTTGACCATTTGTTGTCTGTTTGACAGGAATGCTTCTATTCAGTTTTGCAGTTGTCCAGAGATACCATAAGATTTTAGTTTTAGGAGTAGTTTGTCATGTACCACTGAATCAAAGACTTTACAGAAGTCTATGTAGATTGTGTCCATTGTTTTGCCCTGATCAAGTTGTGTAGTCCATATGTTTTTGCAGTGTAAGAGTTGCAGATTACAGGATAGTTTTGTCCTGAAACCAAATTGTTTATTGGAGAGTAGGTTGTTTGTCTCTAAGTGGAGGATGATGGATTGGTTAATTATTGATTCCATGACTTTAAAGGTGACGCAGCATAAGGAGATTGGTCTGTAATTTTCAACTAGGCTGGGGTCTCCCTTTTTAAAGATGGGGATGACCGTGGTTTGTGACCATAGTTTTGGCAAGGAGCTGGTCCTGAAAGATTTTTCAAAGATTATGCTTTGAGGTTCGGCTATGGCATTGGATAGCTTTTTTAAGAAGTCGACACATATTCTGTCCGGTCCAATAGATAGAGATGGTTTCAGATTGCGTAGTGCTTTTTCAACATTGTCTTCTGTAAAATTGTATTAGATCATTGTAGTTGTCTGTGGTTCGACTAGGAAATACAGGGCATGATCCATTTCTGTTTACAAATATTGAGCCAAAGAATGTGTTAGAGGTTGGCTTTAATAGTGTCATCATTGCAGTCTTTACCATTATCAGGGGTGGGATGGACTTTGAGTCTTTTAGTTTTTATTTACAAAATTGTAGAAAGCGCTGGTGGAATTGGTGCATAGAAGGTTTTCTTCTTGTTTAATGTGATAATTGGTGCATTCAGTTTTTATCTGGTGGCATAAATTTTTGTATCGGCTTTTGAAGTTGGCAACGTGACCAAATTTGTTTTTCTGCCAAAGTGATTTCTTTTTGGATTGAAGCTTCCTTATTGTTTTGGATAATTTGTTTTTTATGGTTTTGGGAGTTGTTAATGGTACATATAGTTTGATGACTCTTTTGACTTCAAGTCAAAATATCTTGTAATGGTCTTCTACAGTATTGCATCCAGTGAATAGAAATTGCCAATCAAGAGATGAGAGATCGTTGTTAATAAGATCATAGTTGCCTTTTTTTGAAGTTATAATTGGGGATTCCATCGTTGTGATGATTTTTGTGTGGACTTATGTTGAGACAAAAGTCAATCATGTTGTGGTCACTGTTGGAAAACGGTTCTTTAATTTGTATTCCGTATATTGAATTCAAACTATTGCAGAAGATGAGATCGAGGCAGTTGTTAAGTCTAGTGTTGTTGGTTACGAGTTGTTCTAGTCCCAGATTTGTTACTGCATTGTAGAAGGTTGCATGTGTGGATTTAGTTGTACATTCGTTAAGGGTCCAGTTAATATGAGGTAGATTGAAGTCACTAAGAAAGATAAAAGTGTGTGGGCAGGATGCTGCCCATGTTAGTAGTATATTTAGCTTGTTTGCATGTTCAATGTCATAATCAGGGGCTCTGTAACATAGTAAGAACCGAAATGTGATATTTAAGGACAGTTCACAGATGATGGTCTCAGGGATAGCAAGCTCCTGGGTAACTTGGATGTTTTTTAGATGTAGGGACTTTTTATAGAAGATAGCAACACCAACTCCACTATAAATTTCATGATCTGATCGGTAAACATGATAGTCTCTTACTGTGGTAATGGAGTCAGGGAGAGATGCGTTGAGACATGTTTCACAGACAAATATAATGTCGAATTTAGCCATATTTAGTAAGAGGAAAAATTCAGGTATTTTATTTACAAGGCTTCTTGCATTGAGTAGCTTGCATTTAAGGCCAGTTGTGGTTGGAATAGAGGTAGTTAGGGGCGTGCGTGCCTAGTTTTGAGTGATTTTGAGTGGTTTGCCATTTGATAATAGATGTGGACAGAAGAGGCTGCCTTATCATTAGCCTCCATGCAGTTGTTGATTGACAGGGGGCTTTGTGGTGGCTGCTTTTGTTACAATGTATACATGTTTTTGTGTGTGTGTGTATGGATTGTTGTGATAGAGGCCTAACTCTGGAAGATGGGCAGCCAGATGCTTCAGTTCACATTTCTGAACGGAGTTCGACCTTGTAGATTTTATGTACCCTTTCAGTTCAATTACATTTTAATTTGTGATTAAAGAATTTTTAAAACCACACTTTAGCTACTTTGAGAAATAGGATGAAGCATACCTGCCATTTACTGCAGCTTTTTAAATAAGTTCAATTTTATTAGCATTTTTCAACTATTAAAACTTGTGATATATTGCCATATAAATGCCAAAGATGTAATATAAAAGCAACATTTTGCTGCTATTTATGCTGGAAACTGTACAGAAAGAAGAATTAAAGTAGATAAAGGAATTGGAGCAACTCCCAGGATCAAAAGACAATGAGATAAGCTAAAATAATTTGGTGTAATTTATTGGCAAATAAACACAACCCCCCAAAATAATGGAATGCTGCTAGCTTTTTGTTTGCAAAACAGCAAGTGATGTATTTGTCAGAAGGTTGAAGAAGGTGATTTGAGACACTACAACTGTCATAAATACATGCCATTTGCCAAGTGTCTGAATTTTGATCACCTGACCATGGGAATACCTAATGGTCATTTGAAAAATGCTCATAAGTTATTTTCTCAGTGCCATTGTAACGTTCGTCACTAAACAAATAGTTATAAGTTGAGGACTACCTGCATAGAAAGCAGCTTTCAAGAGAACTTATATAAATGCTTCACTATAGCACATTGTCATTTGAACTGCAGCGGAACAAGGTCTCTGTGTTTAAATTGTTCTAAACAGAATAATTTAATGATACAGCTAGTATAAAAATTATGTAAATGAATGCATTTCTGGCAGAGCTATAGGAGTGACTATTAATTGATGAAAAATCTTATCAATCAGAACTGGTAGAGGATATTGCAGACCTCCTGAATGAAAATGTGGAGACCAAAGCCTAGTATGTCATTGTTTTTTAAAGGAAGAAATTACAAAATAGAAAAAAAAATGAGGGAAAACCTGGCACATTTTAAACATGGTAGACCGGTAGTCTTCAAACTTGGCAACTTTAAGACTTGTGGACTTCAACTCCCAGAATTCTAGGAGTTGAAGTCCACAAGTCTTAAAGTTGCCAAGTTTTGAGATCCCTGTGGTAGACATAGATGAAATAAGATGTTTTTATTTGATACGTACAGCCTTGTGAGCTGCTAAAATGAAGTTTGGATAAAAGCAATCAAAATGTGTAGCTGGATTTTTTTCCTCTCATGTAGAATGTTTCCATCTCTCCTCATTTCCCTTTGCTATGATGTGATGATCCTGTCTGTATAACATATCTTAGCAGAATGCCATGCGACATGATATAATGTCTGGGAGAAGAGTTAAGTAGCTTCACACCAGCTTAACTTGGGCTATCGGTTCAGTGTCAGCTGTTTATTTAGCCATGCATACAATATAATAGTAGAAAATTGTATCATTGCATAACTTTTCCACAAAGAAAGTTTAATTGAACAGAAGTTTCAGAACCGAGTCCGTGAATCAAATATTATGCTGTTCCTGTTTTTAATCAGGTGCTTTGATAATGAAATTTTATGAAATACTAAATATATTTTTGTTACTTTGTCTAAAATGATATTACTGTTTTATACCTTTTAGGCCAAACAAAGAGAAAACTGGCAAAGTAGTTGAATTTGGTTCTTCTGTAGTCAAACATGGCCTCAATGCTGAAAAAATCTTCATGCAGGTTCATTACCTAAAGGTCAGAATGCTTAATGCTCTTGTTGAAACCAAATGTTTATGCACAGAAATTTAACTTGCTGATATTACATTTTCAGAGCCCAAAATATCTAATATGAACCTGTTCAAATTTTGTGATTTGGTAGAGTGCATTCAGAAATGCAGGTGTATATATCTGCACTATATACCTTCAGAAATTTTCTAAAGCTTAGAGAGTGGGATGGACTCATACTTCCATGCAAAAAAACCATTCCATTCAATACATAATGCAATCCTGCAATTTCCTGTACAGTGATCCTTGGAAACAACCAAGAAGATTGGCTGCTCAGAAAACAAGAGTTCTAGAAAACGTTTCTGTGGACTCTGTGAATCATAGAAGGAGGCTAGCAGCCTGTGTTACTTGGACCTGGGGTTACATTTTGATGTCATCAAAATTTGGAAACTGACATTCATTTATGACAGTTGCAGCATCCCGGGATCATGTGATTACAATTTATGACCTTCCTGGCTGGCTAAGTCAATAGGGAAGCCAGATTCACGTAACAACGATCTTGTTTAGCAATGGAAATCTAGTCCCAATTATGATCATAAGCCGAGGACTACCTGCATAATTATCTAACCGCTCTTGATAAGAATAGTTTAGAAATATTTCAATGATTATTTTTGTGAACCAGTTATCAATAAACAGCCTAAAACCCTAAACAATAAATAAAATAAAGAAATCAGAAATGATAGAGTGTAAGTTTCCATTACCATTATTTATTGGCCATATCCAGATAAGTACCATACAAGATAATGACTGTATGCTGATATTTTGTTAGTCATTTTGCTAAGTTCAGAGCAGATCTGAAACAGAGAACTGTCCTGTCTTGATTTCTTCCAGGGTTACTTCTTGCTTCGGACTTTCACAGAAAAAATTGGAGAAGCTGCATATTTTGCTTTTTTAAGAAAATATGTACAAGCATTCCATGGACAACTGATACTCTCTCAGGTATATTTCTGCACTTTTTCTTGGTGAAGGCCAAGAATATCAGAAAACTAAATAGTATGTATGTGATCTTCTGAGGTAGCATTATGCAAAGAGAGCAGGGTGAACAGGGTGAGACTTCAGTTTATAAAAATATTAAAATAATATGACAAAGTTTGGAAAGGTCTTATTATAATATCTAACTTGGGTGTCAAACTCGATTTCATTGAGGGCCACATGAGGGATTTGTTTGACCTCCAGGGCCCGGAGTGGGCATGGCCAATTCAACTTCACTCGTGTTGGGGGCACCGGTGGGGGCCCGAGTGCTCTGCAAGTGAAAACGGGTTCCCGAGTTCCGTTATTGGCTGTGATGGCCTCCTGCAACCCTCTGCCAGTGAAAATGGAATTTGGGACGGTCGCGGGCAGCTCTTCTGAGCTCTATTTTTGCTGGCAGAGGCACCACAGACTGGTCCTTCGCTGTTTCCAGAGCAGCCCCATGGGCCAGATCTGGTCCCTGGGCCTTGAGTTTTACACCCCTGATCTAACTAACATCTCATGCCATTCATGGAAATGGACTAAGATAAAAATTTTGGAATTTCAGTTTCTATCTCCCATATTCTTGCTCTTCTGTATATTATGATACTGAAGTAGAATGGTAATGGGGATGCTAAAATACAGGTCCAAACTGGGCAAGACTAAATGGGAAATTGCGAAAACATTTTTTTAAAGATACAATCATTGAAATTAGGATTTAATAACCAGAAATATAAGCCAAGAGTATTTTCAAAAAAGTATTTTCTTTAATTTGATATTTGGAAATAGGACATAATAGAATGACCTTTTGATGTGTGTGTTTGAACCTTTCTTATATAATTAATAATATAGCTTAAAATTATGGCTAGTCAAACTAATAGCTATTTTTAATAGTATTGTGTACATGTAGAAATGGAGCTACCAAATGAAAAGGATTGTAACTACTTGTCAAAAGCAGTATGTAGGCCAAGCCAAATCCAAAAATGCTAGAGAAAGAAATTCTGGCATTCCAACAAATCAGCCACAAAAAACACAAAGATATACAAACAGACCTCACTTACTGACACCTAATTGGGACCAACAATTAGTGCCACAGTCATTAAGTGAAAATCATGTAACCATTCCTGAATTGCAATGTCACTTCCACTTTGTTGTTAAATGAATCAGTGGGATCATTAAATGAGATTTCACATAACTGCAAACTGCTTTCTACATGAATTCTGCTTGTTGGAAGCCAGTGAACTCAGAAATGGCGATTACCAGACCATAAGGTGCTCCAATGGCTATAAATGTGAGGATTGATTGCAGAGGCTGTTTTCTTTTACACTATCGCGATTTTGAGCAGTTGCTAAACAAGGCAGTCAATAAGTGAGACTATCTGTAAATCACATTTTGCGCACCATTTAAAAAATACAATAAAAAATTAGGGAGGAAAACCAAAAGATTACAACACATAGCTCCAGCATCCTAGACTTAGTGATCACAGGGAACAGTGTCAGACAGACAATCAGACAGAAAACAATGCCCTAATCAAGGAACCACCAAGGAGGAATCTACACCCCCACCAAAGCTGGTAGGACAAGCAATTGTGTACTTATGACCACAGTTGGGACCCAGTTGGGACCCAACTAAGCAAGGCAGTTATTAAGTGAGTTTTGCCCCATTTTATGACCTTTCTTGCCACAGTTGTTAAATGAATCACGGCAATTATTAAGTTAATAACATATTGTTAAGTGACACTGGCTTCCCCATTGACTTTGTAAGTATAAAAATGGTCATAATCACTTTTTGCAGTATCGTTATATCTTCAAATAATCACTAAATGAATGGTTGTAAGTCAAGGACTACAGCTATGAACAGGAAGCAAACACCATGCTTATTAGCAGTGATGATATTACCTGGTTGGGTAATGAAATGTCCGCAAGCAAACAACCAATCTCAGAGAGCACCAAAACTTCTGCTACATACACTTGTTACTAGATTTTTTTCTAGTAGGCAAGTGAGATTTCTCCCTAGAGAAAAGAATTGGAGACCTACAAATCAGGGTTTACATTATCACTCAAAACTTATAATGATTGCAAAATAAAAATCTTCTCTGGAATCATTCATCAATTTTTCTGAACATGGCTTGCTCAACATTATAACGACAATAATGCTCTGTTTATTTTATGCCTCAGCCATAAGTAAATCTTGGACAGTTAATTGTGTTTATATGTTGCCAAATAAGATTCAATTGCAAATGAGAAAAATATAGTACCGCAATCTAACTATACACTAGCTAACACCATGCATTATTTCTTTATGTGAACAGTATTGAAGAGGTAAGAGATTTCAATTTGTTTCACTTAGCTCTGCTAGCCTGATATTAAATCAATTTGGTTAGCAAATTACATAAATATTGCAAAACATTGGAGGATTTCTGCTCATAAGGCTATTAGTCATTGAAGTAAGATCATGTTACAATGGAGATGCTAATCTGCTGGTCATTTTCTTTTTGCTTAGCAGCCTGCTGTGAAATCTGGTTTATAAATTCCCCAGCTGCTCTGTTACCATATGAAACATTTCATTGTTATCCTAGAGGCAAATGTTTACAAATTAGATTTTAAAGCTAATATCAAATAATTTTTTCAGTTATTTAGATGTGGTAAGAATATTTTCTTACTCAAGAGTCTGCGATTTACATTCTCCTTACTGGGAAATTGGGCTTGTGGCATATGGTTTTGAAGTCCTAGATCCCACATGTTCATGTCACAACAAACAATGGAAGAGTGTAAGAGTGAGGAAAACTCTTGTAAGAGTGAGGAAAACAACATTTCCCTATCTTTCATCCTAACACTCATCTAATTGTACTCCAAAAGGTTGCAAGTTAAGCTTTGATTCATGGTGTTTTCAGACAATATGTTTACAGAGGCGTAGATTTTTGTGCACATGCAATGGATCTGTCTCTGTGCTGGAGAGACTGCAATTTTTTCATTCATCTTGAGATATGTTCTGTTGTAAGGGGAGATCAGGAGCAGGTAACCATTTTATGGCCCCCGGCAGCCCTTTAAATAATACTATTTTTGGTAACTAGGCACTGCAAAGGGTGGGGCAGTTACATCATACAAATGGACAAGTTTGTTTTCATTTTATTTTTTAGCTAAAGTGCACTATGACTATACAAATAAGTTGGTAGGAATCCGTGTCAGGATTTTCAGTGACTTGATGATTAGATTTGAATTCAGTCCTTCTTTGCACTACAGAGCAGCAAGAATTATTTGAAATCTTCAGCAAGTTACAGGGTTCATATCTAAATAGGAGTATGATTTTTAAACAAATATGAATAAATAAAAGTATTGCAATGTTTTAGTGTTTTAAAAAAATCAGGTTGAATTCCTACCAGTTAAGATCACGAAGACGACAGTATAATAATTAAAGAATAACTAATTCTCCCATTCTGAATACTAGTCTTGTTTCTAGCAGCATTTGTAGTATTTTTCCTAGATTTGAGCCACAGGTGCAAGGAAATGACTTCACATGTGAAGCATTAATCAGTTTGCTTTTCTCCACCTCATTTTGACTTCAAGCTAGCTCAGTTATATTTTTAATAGTAGTTTTGTTTATTTTAGCTGAGTAGAAAGTAAGTCTGGAACTTTAGGAAGGGTTTTTTTTTTTTTGTTTAAAAATGAGTTCATTCTGGTTTCTTCTAGAGAATTCACTGAATAATATTTTTTTGATGAAATTTGTGTTACAGATGGAGTGCTGGTAAGTTTAAATAAATAGAAATGAATTTGAAGTGCTGATTCCACTTGTGTAATTAAGGCTGATGTTTAATTTGGTGATGAAAAATTGATACCTTTGCTGAGTTTAATCTGTTTATTATAACATCTGGTCAAATAAAGAAATAAATGTAACATTGAGCTGCTAAATTTGTATATTAGCTAATTCATACCTAATGTCATTGGTCGTGTTTAAAATACATATTTTATCATGTTTTAAAATCTGGTTTCTGTGCTCTTATAAAGTACTTTTCTAGTAGCATGGAGTTTTTATAATGATGTTTCAGAAGACATATTTATAAGCCTGAAAACATATTAGGATTCTGAAACTAGCCACATATTTTTTATTTATCCATATCCACATCCTTGGATTTTTAAAATATGTTTTTCAATAATTAAAACATCTATCAGGAAAAAAATTACTCTATGATATAATTGCATTTGTATTTCATTTTAAATTATATGGTTAGTTTGGAGAGCCTTTGATTATATTCCAGTTTTTAGTTTCTCCAACAGTCTGTCAAAAAAATAAATAACACTGTGTATACTAATAGTGTATCTTGGGCATTAAAATGTGAATTAAGAATTAATGTAATCATGTAATTATGTTGACTGATTTTACAGACATAAAACATTTACATTATTTATATCTATTTATTTACAGTCAGCAGTACTTGATTGATTGACTTCAAAATGAATTAACACATTTAAAACTAATTATAATACAGTTGAATAATAATCCAGTTGAATAATAATTGGAAAACGTTGTACTACTGTTTAAAATATTGTGACATCTTTACATAGCCAAAAGTACAGTTAGGCTATGATACAAAGAACTATGCAGACAGAAGCATGCTTTTCTTAATAATAAAAATAATCAGGGGAGCTCTACCCCAGTCTTTTGGAATCCTCAACTGCATCTCTGTATTTTGTATTACGAAAGTGAAAAAGATGCCATTTGTAACCCGGTTACACAACTTAAATATCTCAATGGGCAGCTTATTTTCTTTTGTTAAAATATTAACTCTTCAACTTCTAAAATATAGCTTACATAATATAATGGAATCTTCCATTTTCTTGTGTTATCCTGTGGAATGAAGTTCTGCAAGGTTTTTTTTTAACTTCTGTAGGATACTCCACTCTTTCTACCCCTTTTCTCATGTCTTCCCTTTTTCAATAGTCATTCGGCATTCCCTTGATCTGAGCATTTGTACACCTCCTAATGGGATATGTTTTTGTCTCTTCATATACATATATAATATTTTTGTTCATGTTTCTGCATTTGTTGGGTTTATCCTGGACCTATGGTTATTGTCTTTGAATGATATTGAAATTACCAGATAAGTTGTACGCAAGTTTACATCTAAAGATCACAAACAGGAGATTAAATGTCACATATAAAAATATAACTATAACTTTAATTTATATATAGAAACAGAGAAACATATGGTTTATCTAGCCATACATATACCGTTTCCACAACCCAACTGGAAAATAAGCCCCAGCATGACTTTTCAGGATGCTCAAAATATAAGATCTACCTCAAAAATAAGGCCCTGTTAAGGCTGTCAGCCAAATGAAAGCATTTAGTCCCCGTTTCCACTGAAAATAAGACCTAACTGGAAAATAATGCATCTTTTGGAGCAAAAATTAATATAAGGCCCAGTCTTATTTTCAGGGAAACATGGGTAGTTATATTTACATTCAATCTTCTCTTTTATTGCCATTCAGTGTACTGTAGTATTTGTGATTATGGTAAATTGATTATGAGAATGTATAGAAATATAATGTACTGCCTTGTATTTGAGGAAGATATTTGTTAAAACTTGACATTTCTTATATCTGCTTTTTTATATGTGGCTTAGAATTTCATAAGCACATCTACCTTTTATGAATGCTCAATGTCAAATGAATAGTTATAAAATGTGGCTATGCGTGCTTGTTTTTAACAATAACAGTATTTTGTTATTTTTATCCAGGAATTTCTTCATTTATTATTAGAAGATTTCCCCCAATTAAAAGGGTATGTGAGTTTAAACATCATGATTCAGATTTTTTTATTTATGAAAACCTTGTGTGTATATTTTCCAGGAATGTATCAAAGTTGCATCTCTGAAGCAAATATCTTAAGATAATCTAATATGCCAAAAACACTTAAGAAAGTAGTACCATAGTTATGAAAGATGTTGAATTGGAGTGTTTCATAGCTATCTGTTTAAATTATAAGGTGGTATATCTTTTATTATAAGAGAATTAAAATATGGGGAAAGGAAAATCATAGAAAGGAGCTCCAGGTCCCATCATGGGATCAGAGTTTAGGTTTTTAAATTCCAAAACAGTTCTAAATTCAATTGAAACAAATGATCTCACTTGCATACACAAATAGATTGTGTTTGTGATCAGCTCTATCTTTTCATTTCCAAAAAATTAAAAAGGGAAAAGAGTGTCCCAAGTTCCAGTAAGAAAAAAAAATGTGAAAGCCCATGCATTACCAAAAAAAAAAAACATTATCAAAAGTGTTCTGCTTACCTGGTAAAACATTTTGGTTGAAGGACATTAATATTCTTGACAAAAGAATTTCCTGGAATTTATTGGGCTTCCACATATTTTTTTTTCCTAACTAACACTTGGGATAGTTCCCAATTCTTTTTTGGCCTTGCTTTGTTTTCAGTGTCTGCCCTCTGATTTTTCTGTCTTTAGTTGCAAAACTTTGTCATTTACTTTGTATTAAAAGAGCATTTTTATGGCTTGGTTTTTGAATAGTAAATTACGCAAACACATTGTGCTCAGTTATGGTATCAATTTTATTTCCACTAATTATGTGCTTGAACAGTATTGTGGAAGTATTTAATGGATTTGTCTTTCTTGTTAAAAAAAGGTATTTCTGTTTTTCTTGGTGAAATTAATTTGTTTCAGTCAGTTGTATTTTGGATCTCTGTATAAACTTAACTCTCTTTCCCTTCTAAATTTATCAATTAAGATTTTACTAAAACGAGGAAGCTATTGGCTGTTTAAGAATATGCCAAGTATATTTTAATTTCCAGTAAAAGTAGTTGAAATTATATTTATTTTCCCTTCAGAAAGAAAGGCAAGATTTCAGTTCTATTTATTTTATGGCCAGACATATAGTATGCTGCCAGAATTATGAATAATGAGAAGATAAAGTGTGGTGCCAAAAATAATAGATCTTATTCATATAAAGTATACTCTCATCTACACTTGTATGTTTGGCAATTATGTTTTTTCCACTAATTACAATATAAGTTTTAAGTCTTAACACAAAGTTAAGAAAAGAGTTGAGCTTGATACTTGTAAAATTAAATGTGTTAATTTGGGTTTAATTATATACAATATTTCTTTGACCTGAAAGAAGTTTAGACCTTGTTCCATTACTTCTCCCCATCATAAAAATACCCAGTTTCTTATTTTAAGCAGTCATTTGTAACCATTTTCAAATACTTCACAGTACAGATATGAACTTTTGCCAAACTTTTTTTTATCAAAATACGTAGTTTAGCATTGTGTTTCCCAGTAATAGCTTTCTATTTTGTAATGTAACGTCTAGTCCACAATAATATTTTTACATCATGAGAACCTTCAACGTGGAAGCACATTAAATAATTTTTATGTCTTCATTTGACATGAAGTACTCTAATATTGGTTTATATATTAAAGGGATATCTAGAGTTTGCAATTGTTATAAAATAAATATTTTTCTATTATTCCTAAATAATAGAATATTATTGGGGTTAACATCACACTTGATTTTTTCAAATAAAAAAAATTAAACAAATTAAACTCCTGTTGTCCCTAACCCGACTGATTCTTGGAACTGATAAAGGGATTGGCTTCTATTTGTTATGCAGATAAATATAAACCTTCAGGACATAATAATATAGGATTCAAAGATTCTAAAAATAATCACATGAAAACCATCCAGTCTAAAGCTGAAGTAATGGAGATCTGAGACTATGTGGCCTGGTTAATTTTTAAGTGGCCATTTGTCTGATCTTTCTGAGAGTTAATATGCCTGACCCTTAAGTAAATAGTCAAATGCTGCCCAGCTGGACACAAGGAGGCTGTAAAAAGTTACAATCTGGGGAACAGAGAAAGGGGAATTGGTTACGTTTATAGAATGTCAGCCCCTATTTAAATTACTGAGAAAATTTGGATTCTTCATCTAATCCAAATGAAACGTTGCTTTAAGGAAGTTGTGCAATACCAGAAAGAACCATTTCATTTGAATGGAAAATTCCAAGGCTGTGGTCAGAAAGCAGACTAATTCTCCAATTTAATCAGAGCAGACTTGGAAAAGTGAATGTAACTGAAGATCACCCAAATGGATGAGACAATAAGAAATGGCAACCAAAATGAATAAAGCTGCCTCAAATACACAACAGATAATATTAGTTGCTCGACTTTCTGTTGGATTTAAAAAGATTTTTTCTATACAATTTGTACAGGGAATTAGCTTTTGGGGGGGGGTGTTAAAAGGTGCCATATACCTTTTAAGCAGCACAATTTTTTATGGCATGAGATAGCATTTGATTCAACTCACATCTGCTCATAATAAACACTGTCGGACTTGAGCCTAAATTTCTAAAATGCCATTGTTTTGATCCTGATTTTAAAAGACAGTTTTCAAGTTACGTGCCTGTGGTGTACAATAGCCCTAAAAATTGATATACTGTGAAACTAGCTCAGAGGGAACTAGTTCAAAATTTGCTATGAATAGCAGTAACGTAACACTCATTCCATAACAAAGTAATGAAGCGACCCTACTTTATCAGTTATGTAGTGAAGCTATCCTACTAATTTTATTGAAATATCTTAAGACCTGAATCCCAGCACAAATTTGGACAATGGTGCAGGATATTGTGTCAGGAATTAGGAGCAGCATTTGGCTTTCAATAATGGATGCTGCACTCTGATAAAGAGTGAGCAGGACCTGACTAAAACAAAATGGAATTGAATTGAATTGAACATTCAATTAAATATAGTTAATTCAGATTACAGGCAGTCCTTGACTTAGAACCATTCATTTAGTGACTGTTCAAAGCTACAACGGCACTGGAAAAAAGTCACTTATAACTGTTTTTCACACTTATGACCACTGAAGCAACCCCATGATCAAAATTCAGACTAGCTAGGTAACTAGCTCATATTTATGACGGTCTGTGATGACCCAGGGCTTGGCACAAAAGCAACAAAGTCACAAAAGTAGGTAAAGTCCCTTGAACCTCCAACTTGGTCCCCAATGTCCAGTTATCATCAGCTGGAGAAAAAACTCTCCCAAGAACAGTTTCTAAAGGGAAGAAATTCAGTCTGAAACCAAAGTACATATAGATTATAAATAAAAACCAACACAAACCACTCCGCAGCAATTAACGAGACAGGGCACAGTAAGGAATTGCAGACTTCAAAAGATAATGAAACACACACAGTTGGGAAGACACCGGAACCCAGATAATACTTGACAAACCAAGATCATTCACACTTTGCTCCCAGCAAGGTGCTGTGTGCAAATGCCCTTTTAAAATCCTGTTTTCCCAGCTGCAGCTAATGAAGGGAATTGGGGCCCTTTTCTCCACCGTAACCCATGTAATTCACATTGCTCCCTTCTCTGTTCCTGCCTGCATGCTATAGGATGAAGAGGGGATGACCCTAGGTCTTCCTCTGAAGGCCCAGCCGGACGGTGCCCTTCCCCAGTTTCTTCCACAGCCACCGGAGCCACACTCCCACTCCCTGTCAGCTGCTCGACCTCCCCCTCGGAATC